>PVHY01006030.1:0-77817 GCA_004024945.1 Uropsilus gracilis
TTTTTTTTTTTTTTGAGATTTAGGTCTTGCTGTTTTTGCACGTGGAACCGCAGGCTCTCGTTGCCCGGGGTACCACAGACTCAAGCAATCCCCTGCCTCAGCTTCCCAGGTAGCTGGGATTACAGGCGCACGCCACCATGCCCAGCTATTTTTTTTTGGAACTAAGTCTCACTACGGGCCCTAGGCGGGACTCGAACTGCGATCCCTAGCCCCGGCCGCTTCATAGGCTGAAGCTTAAAGGCAGGAGCCACCGTGCCCGGCCCCGCCTTTTCCTTTTAAAATGAAAAAAAAAAAAAAAAAAAAAAAAAAAAAAAAACTTTATACCCTTCGTGAAAGTTAACTCAAAAAAAAAAAAGGATTCCTAAACCCAAACTTAAAGTTCTGAGGTTTAACAAAAAACCTAGGTAGTCTTTGTTATGGCAATTACTTTTATGATAGGAAACCAAAGATGCCATCCATGACAAAGTAAAATCCTGCAAGTTCAAAATTTTCTTCAAAAGATAATGTTAGGCAATGGGAAGAGAAAACGAACAGAAAGGAAAAGTTTGCTAAAGAAACATTTTTGGTTTCTGAAATCTCTTAAGAATACCTTGTCAAAAGCCTAGCCAAAGAATTTACATCTTAACAAAGAATATTTTCGGATTGGAAGTACGCATGTGAAAGATACTCCAAATCATGCCTTATGAAACAATTGCAAATTAAAAGATGTCATTACACAAATTATAATAAAAATTTACAACACTTGCAAAACTAAATACTGATGAGAATCTTGAAGAACTAACTCATGCAGGTGGAACATGCAATAGTATAACCAACTTTAGATATATTTTAATAGCTTTTAAACTAGATACAATATTATCTAGTAATTCAGCAACATGGCTACATGAGTAAGGTCCTATGAAAGTAGTAAGCATGTCTTTCATTGAACTACGTGCAGTGATACTATGACAGTACAACTCAAAAGAGGTAGATGTTGATGCCATGCAGAGCCTTCATAAGGGAGTTGGGAGACCAGTCACTGTGCATAATAAAATTAACAAGAGTTGGTATTCAAGGCAGAGTGTCCACAATGGAAAAATACAGATGAGAAGCATAATAACTGAGTAAAAGGAAAAAATTACTAGAGGGTATCCACAACAAATCTGACCAGGCAGTAGGATCGCAACATTCCGTTCAATTTAAAATAAAGAAAAACAGGTAAAAGTGAAAATTGTTGCTGTGCCGCCCCTGCTGGAGCGAGAGCGACAGTGCGTGCTTGGTTTGGCTTGACTTTGTCTACCTGCTCCTGCTGAGCCAGGGTTAGTAAACTATTTCTATCTCTGCTGTTCCTATGTAAATGCATAATGCAAAATTAACACCCCAGAGCACGATGTAGACCATCCCCAGCGGGAGCCCCCGAGCTTTCCAGCATCGACTTTGGGACGCGAGCATAGTGAGCCTGCTTCCGCCGCCCCCAGCCGCTCCCTCTTTTCCCGGGGGCGACCGGGTCATGCCTAAGCCCTCAGACTCCCACGCCGCCAAACCCTCGGCCGGGAGGCGCCCCTACGACAGCGCCAAAGAAGGGCGGGAAAAGCTGCAGGACGCACCCCGGTGCTGAGCGCTGGAATGTTCTGAAATGTTCAGACCAGGTGGCAGCAAGGGAAAGCCAGCCAGCGAGCGGTTCCTCTTCCTCAGCTACCGTGGCTCCTTGCCAACCCTCGTTCAGGAGGGGGCGGGAGGGAATGAGAGAAAATAACTGTTCCCCTCTGCCTCGTTTATGGTGTGTACTTGTGTGAACAATGAGGGATAAACAGAAAAACAAAAATAACCGCTAAGCGAAATCACCCCTACAAAAAGAAATAAAGATAACTTTTGGCAAGATTCTGTTTCATCTGTTAAAATTCAGAAGCAGAGGGCAAAGCCTTTTAAAATTACTGAGAACGTTAAAAATAGGCATTTGAAGAAATGTAACTGAACTGAGCCAAAGGGCAGTTATGTTGCAGCAAAGGTTACTGACTCACATTCTCCTGGTGTTCTTTCAAAGTCTCCCAGTCACTGGATGGGAAGTGCTTTTAAAGATTCCAACCAAAATAGGGAGTTGATTGAAGAACACGCTCCTAACAGTCCAAACTTAGATTGTAGTATGTATATAAAGGTTTTTCCAAAAGACCTGGGCCCTAGAGGAGAAAACTGGTACAGGAATGGAATTTCGCCTTCTAATATACAAGTGCAAAAGATGAACTTAAAAAAAATCAGTGTTATATTTTGTACCGAGTACCATGTATTCTGTGTATATTGTTCAGACTTGAGATGTACACTATTTTTGTTATGAAAGTATGTATTTTTCTCTGTCCAAATGGTAGGTGTTTTATATATACAATTGAGAAATTTAAAGTGTGTACTCCCCAAAACGGATGACTGGATGAAAAAAATGTGGTATATATACACGGTGGAATATTATTCATCAATTAAAAATGACAAATTCGACGATTTATAATGTATTTAGAAGAAATCATATTAGCAGAAACAAGCCGTAAAGAAAAAGACAGAAACCAAATGGTTTCACTAATATATGGGATATAGTGAAAAAAATAAACAAAAGCCTTGAGGAAAAGTCAAAACAAGCTGAGCACCAAACTGAAGCGCACGACTTTGAGCAGGAAGGAAAGGGGGGGAAGGGAGGGTAGGGTGGGGGGAGGGTGCAAATCCCTGAGATTACAATGTTGTGAAATTTATATATATATATATATATATATATATATATATATAAATACACAGTGGGAGGGTGGGGACCAGCTGGAATGGTCAGGGAGAGGAGGTGGTGGGTGACCCCGGGAAATTAAATGAAGATTAAATTGATGTGACATATAAAAAAATAATAAAATTAAAAAAAATATATAGTGAAGATAACTTCCCAGTTCAGCATGTGTCAGTATTGAGATATATATTTTTGAGTACTTATCTTTTTTGTTAATATTATGACTAACCAATACCATATAAATATTTTGTTATTGTAACTATTCATCAATGAGCATGTATGTCCTTGAGTAATCTGTAATGTAAATTACTAGAGGTAGAGCTATTTGATTAAAGAGTCAATACATGTTATGTATAAGTATGTGTCTATATCTGTGTGTATCTATTTACTTGTGTATATGTGTGTATATTAAATACCTAAGATGTAAAAAGAAATTAAATTGTGTACTGAGGCACATGGAATATCAATTTGTTTGCACAAGGTACTAAGAAATAGCAGTTGAGCCAGGCACGGTGGCGTGTGCCTGTAAACGGCAGCCTAGAAAGCCATGGCGGAGACTGGGGATCCCGGTTCGAGTTCCTGCTCGGGACAACGTAGGGAGACCTAGTTCCAAAAAAATAGCTGGGCATGGTGGCGCGCGCTTGTAATCCCAGCTACCTGGGAAGCTGAGGCTGGGGATGGATGGAGTCTGTGGTTCCCTGGGCAACGAGAGCCTGCGGTTCCACAGGCAAAAATAGTGAGATCTAGTCTCAAAAACAAAAAAACAAGAAAAGAAAAAAAAGAAATAGGAGTTGACTCTCAAGGTGAACTCCAAGTGTGAAAAGTTTACTGATGTACTACCGAAAATTAAATTTGGCACAATGATAAATATGGAATTTCTTTGTTTTTCTAAATTGATATCTACCATCTAATCTGTGATTGCTAGAAAACTTCTATTCCCATTCATCCCAAACTTTATTTCTAGTTTTTGGTTTCTATGCATTCAAATTTAAAATACATCTAATATTCCAACAAAATCGGTTGTAGTCAAATTTTTAAATAGTAAATTGCCTCCCCCCAAGAAAGAGAGTTGAAAATGGCTAACATACTTGTAACATACTTGTAACCAATAAGAGAACCAACATACACACTGAGGGAGTTCAGGAAGAGAGACAAAGGTAGAGAAGAACATTAGAAGAAATAGCAGTCAAAACATCTATATTTTGATGAAAAATATGGATTTATGCATTAAAAAACTGAAGATTTTTAATTAGGATTAATTCAAAGATACATGAAAACTGAAGTTGTCAAATTATAAAATCCTAAAAACAAGAGAAGTTAACTGTTTTATGTAATCAATACTCAATAAAGATTAATAGCAAATTTCTCATGAGAAGACAATGGGATGACGTATATAAAATGTTGCGTGAAAATTATCAACCACAAATTGCATATTTGACAAAATTATCCTTAAAAAATGAATTTTAAATTAGGAAATTCTGGATAAACAGTAGTTGATGATGTTCTTACCAAGAGATGTGCCCTACAAGAAAGGCTACAGAGTATCACAGATTGAGGTATAAGGATATTAACAGGAATTCAAATAATCTAAAGAAAGACCACTGGTCAAAGGTAACTATATGGTAAGTATAAAAGCTAGTATTGTAATTTTGTTTCATAACTCCATTTATTTCATATGTGATTTCAAAGATGCATAAAAAATTGTAAATCTGTTATTGAACATAAAACACATGAAAATGCATTTGTGATAACAATAGTGTAATATAAGGGCCAAAATTAGCTAGCTATATGGATATGGAGTTTCTATATATTTTCACTACATTGGTATTAGACTAGAGTTGTATTCTTGGTTTTGAATGTATTGCATAGAGGTTAGATATAGAACTACACTGTATACCTGAAAGTTGCTAAAACAGTAGATATGTGTTCTCATTATATGCAAAAAAGATAAGAGTGATGAATGCATTAATCTTATTGTGCTAATCTTGCAACATGTACATATATAAGATCATATTGTTTTGTCTTACACTGTTTCAATAACTCAACTTGGGGAACAAAAATATGTTTAATTTTTTTTTTTTTTTTTGAGACTTAGGTCTTGCTATTTTTGCCCTTGGAACCGCAGGCTCACCTTGCCCATGGTACTATGAACTCAAGCAATCCCCAGCCTCAGCTTCCCAGGTAGCTAGGATTACAGGCGCACACCACCACGCCCAGTTATTTTTTGGGACAAGGTCTCGCTGTGTTGCCCCTTGCAGTACTTGAACCTCCATTCTCAGACCCAGCTGCAACTCCAAAAACTGTCGTTTACAGGCACATACCACTGTGCCTGGCTTAGGTTTAAATTTAGGAGACACAGGATGTTGCAAAGACAGTACTGTAAGGTTGCTAATACCTCTCACCTAGCTTTCCCCAAAGGTAACATTTTAATATAATAACAGTACATTATCAATGAAAATAAATATTGGTTCAAAGCATATGTAGTTCAGTACCATTTCATTACATAAGTCAGTTGATGCAGTCACCACAGAAAACTAAGTTAAGAATTAATCCATTATTACAGATAGGTTCTGCAGTTCCCTATCACTTCCACTACTGTCCTGTCACACTTAACAGATGACAAAAAATAATCTATTGAGTAGCAATATTTAAGAAATTATGCATATGAGAATTTAAAATTAATTTTTCATTTCTCACAATACTCTTGAGAACCATTTAAGTTAATGGGTATATGCAGTAGATTGTTTTCTACTGTTCAGTTATATTTGATATTATGGATGTACCACTGTTTATATCATTCAATGTTGAAGGCCATATGCTTTGATTTCAGTGGTTATTCCAAAAAATACTTCTGTGACTATTCAAATACAAGTTGGTGTGCAGATACTTTGTTTTTTTTTCTAACATAAAAAATTTTATTGTTTTTGTTAAAACAATTAAATTTTCAAGATTGTCCATAGAATTTAAAGTACTAAGCAGGAATGTATGAGAATTTCCGTTTCTGCAAATCTTCTGGATTTTGTATAGTCAATTATAAATTTGAGCAATTGAACAAATACATAATATTATCTTATGGTGCAATTTGCATCTCTAAGTTAGCAATTTTCAACATATTTACACATCCTTAGTGACATTTCTGTGGCTTCATCAGCAAAGCAATCATACATGCCTCTTGCCCAATTTCTATATAGTTTGCATCTTCATTGTTAAGTTTAACAGATCTTCACACATTCTAGGAAACAGTCCAAAGGCATGAGTGATTTGAGAATATTGTTTTTTAAAATTTTTTGTTATTACACATGATTTATTTGCATTTCTTTTTTTTTTTTTTTTTCCTTCTGGGTGTCCCTTCCCCCGGCCCCTTCCCCTTGTACCCTGCTCTGGTCACTCTATCTCCTCTTTTTTTTTCTTTTAAACAGTCATATTTTATTTATTTATTTTTTCTGTGTATATTTTTTTTAATTTTTATTTTTTATTGATTTGTCATAATTGTGCATTAATTGATCCCTCCTCTTCCCTCCATATCTCCCCTCTGTATCCCCCCTTCAGTCACTCCTTCTCCCATTTTTCTGCAAATTGTTGTTTGGTTAAGTTGATGTTCAGTTGTTGGTTGTTTGGCCTGTTGTTCACCTCCCCCGCCTTCTTCCCCCTCCTCCTCTCACGCTCCATGGTTCAGTCCCATTGGTTGTTTTCATTTTTTCTTATTTGTTTGTTTGTTTTTCCCTATATCACTCTATCTCCTCTTTCACTGCCAGTTGGTTGGTCAATTTTCAGCCCTTGGATTCTTCCTTTTCTTTCCTGGAGCTATATCCTTTTCCCAGGTGAAGACATGTTTTCCTGGGACATAGTAGCATGTGCTTAGTTTTCCAGGTGTATCTTTGTTGTGGGTAGCTAGTTCATGCATGTTTGGATCCTTTCAGTGCCTCCTCTTACTGGTTGTCTTCTGTCATATTTTGCTGCTTCTTTTCTTTAAGAGTTCAGGTCTCTGGCATTGGGAGCCTTTCTCCCAGCTGATATCTATATAAAAAGTTTCTTGATTGGGATAGGCAGTGGTGTATGGTTGGTCCAGGTGGTCATGGGACCACTGCCCTGTCTCTGTGACCTTCTCCCCGTGGAATGGGAGGGTGCCTATCTCGCACTGAAGGCATAGTGAGCTGGAAATTCTGTTTCCATCTGTGGAAACCTTGTGGGTGTATTTCTGAGACAGTTTGTCACTATAGTTGGTCTCACAGCCCTGTGTCCCATGGATCCAAAATGTTGGTTTGTCCCCGGCCTTAGTTCTCTTTCCGCACCTCCATCTTTATGTGTATCTCCCTTTGAATTAGTGATTTAGTTGTTCCTGGTGGGATTGATTGAATTTGGAGTAAACCAGAGAGGTTGATTAAAACTCCCCTTTCCCCCACCATTGGTCCATGTGCCCGGCAGTCCCCCCCCAATCAGAAAGGGTATGCAAGGGAGGGCAGAGCCTCCAGGGACAAGGTTGGCTTGGTTACCTGGTGGAGTTGGGTGGAAATGTGGGGACAAGTTTCTTGGTCCCAGGTCGCCTGTTAAGGTAGCCTGGATCCCCTGGAAGTCTCCCTTCAGTGAAATGTGTGACGAGGGGACCACCCACCTCTTGCCCCCCCAAGTCCGGAGGGGGCTGCAAGGGAGGGTGGAACCTCCAGGGGTATGGTTGGTCCAGCTAACTGGTGAAGCCAGGTGGAAATATGAGGACAAGTGCTTTGGTCCCAGGTCTCCTCTGATTTGTGAATATTCTGAGAATGTAGATGAAATTCCATTTTTCTTCATATGAGTCAGAGAAAACAATTTTAAGTTTAATAACATACAATTTCTCAATCATTTTCTTTCACTAGTCTGTTTTACTTGTCATAATTAACAACACTTTGCTAAAACCTATGTACAGCACATTTTTGTCTATATTTACTACTAAATATTTTATTATTTTTTAGGATGAAACATTTTATAGTTTCACATTTTATATTTGTCTATGATTCTTTTGGAAATTAGGCAGGTAATGTCACTCTTAGGATGAGGATTATTAAAAAATGTAAGCTTTTTTTTTTTTTTTTTTTTTTAGGCTAGGTCTCACTATTTTTGCCCGTGGAACTGCAGGCTCATGTTGCCTGGGGTACCACAGACTCAAGCAATCCCCAACCTCAGCTTCCCAGGTAGTTGGGATTACAGGCATGCGCCACCACGCCCAGCTATTTTTTTGGAACTAGGTCTCACTGCAGGCCCCAGGCGGGACTCGAACCGCAATCCCTAGCCCCGGCCGCTTCATAGGCTGAAGCTTACAGGCATGAGCCACCGTGCCCGGCTAAAAATGTAAGCATATTTTTAATAGACACAGATCTTATTGTTAAAAATTCACTTCCAATCAATTTTAGCAACTTATTAAAGTGAGATTGAATGAATTTCTGTGGGTCATTTTCTGGGTTGCTTGATGTCTTTTGTTTCATCAAAATCATACAGACTTAATTTAGAGTTTGGAGAAATGCATGATGATGTAAGTACTTCCAAATCAAGATATAGAAAAGTTTAATCATCCCTAATTTTTACTTTTGTAGCCAAGCCTCTGACTCTTAGTAGATGGCAAAGACAGATGTATTCTTTTATTTCATGTTTTCAAGGTAATCTATCTTGAAGCATGAGGGTTTACAGCATTATTTGTCAGTTAAATCATCCTAACTTTATCAGATAATTTGGATACCCATCTGTGTCAAATTTGTTTATCTAAAGCAAAAAAGAAAAGGCCGGGCACGGTGGTCCGTGCTTGTAAGCTTCAGCCTATAAAGCTGCCTGGGCTAGGGATCGCAGTTCGAGTCCCGCCTGGGTCCCGTAGCGAGACCTAGTTCCAAAAAAATAGCTGGGCGCGGTGGTGCGCGCCTGTAATCCCAGCTACCTGGGAAGCTGAGGCTGGGGATTGCTTGAGTCTGTGGTACCCCGGGCAACGAGAGCCTGGGGTTCCACGGGCAAAAAATAGGGAGACCTAGTCTCAAAAAAAAAAAAAAAAAATTTATTCACTGAGTTTTCCTCTGGCCATGGACTTTTATAAGCCCTGGACCGTCCCTTCTCCTATGACCTGTGAAACTTAACTTGGAGACTGTCCATTTTATTTACCAAATCTTCTGCTGTGTAAATGTACAACATTTGTCTTTGTCATTCTGACTTCTTGTTCTGACATGATTCATGGTAACCCCTTTCATTTTACTGCAATAGACAGTACTTCCCTTTCACAGAATTCTAAAATGTGGATATACCACATCTTTTTGACACAGTCTGTGGTTATTTAGGTTGCTTCCATGTCTTTGTATCATAAACAAAAGTACAATAAACATTGAAGAGCATTGTTCTTTAGTTGATGGTTTCACATCCCTCGAACAGATGGCCAACAGGGGAATTCAGCATCATAAGGCATTAATATTTTTAGTTTAGTAGGTTAAGTTCAGATTTCTGTTAAAAATGGTGACACCATTTTACATTCCCACCAACAGGATTTCTCTTTTTGTGCATCATTTCTAGCACTTAAACTTGGGAGTCATTTTAATGTATGGAATTCTCATTGGTGTGAATGGATGTCTCATTCTGGTTTTCACATAAATTTATCATTAGGAACAATGATATACAATTTTCTTTGTAGCTATTAGACTTCTGGATATCCTCCTTGGTGAATTAGGTGTTAAACTCTGCTAACAATTATAAAATTATAAAAAGGGTTATAAAAATTATAAAAAGGGTTATTTTTCTACTGTTAAATAGTATATTTTAAAATATATGTTGAATAGTAATGTATACTTTCTCTTTTTCTGTAAGGTGTCTGTTTTCATCTGTACATTTTGTTGCAGGCAGGACTAATATTTAAATCCTTAATTCATTTGTAAGCTGTTGTGCATGGAGTTAGTGATTCAATTTCATTTTTTCCATGTGACCATCCAGTTTAACCAGCACCATTTACTTAAAGTGGTTCCATTTCTCCAAATATGTTCCTGCTTACTTTATTATGAAATATTGATAAGTATGTGAGTTTCAGGGCTTTTGATTCCACTGATCCATGAGTCTACTTTTATGCTGATACCGTGTTATATTTGGATTTGTTTTACTATATAGTGCAAAGACAGATAAAGTGATGCTGCATTTCTCTTTTCTAAAATTACTTTAGCTATAATAGGACTTACATGATTTCATATAAATTTCATTTTCTTTGTTTAATATCTTAGGAGAATAATGTTATTTTGTTGGGAATTTGTTTATATTACTTTGGGTAGCACAGTAATTTTGATTATATTGATTCTCCTAATCCATGAGCATAAGATGTCTTTCCATAACCAGATATGTAACTGCTTTTGTAACATTTTGCAGTTCTTTTTGTACTGACCCTTTACCTCCTTTGTTAGGTTAATCCCAAAGTATTTAACTATTATTTGATTGTGAATAGAAATACGAATTCCTTATTTTCATTGTTTGTAGGTAAAAAAATACTATTTTTCTATGTTGATATTGAAACATACCCTCTTGTTGAATTCATCTTTGGGTTCAAAAAACTTTTTTTTGAGACTAGGTCTTGCTATTTTTGCCTGTGGAACCGCAGGCACATGTTGCCCAGGGTACCACAGACTCAAGCAATCCCCAGTCTCAGCTTCCCAGGTAGCTGAGATTACACGCCCAGCTATATTTTTTTGGAACTAGGTCTCGCCATGTGCCCCAGGCCGGACTCAAGCCGCGATCCCTGGCCCCCGCCACAGCTTCCTAGGCTGCTGCTTACAGACATGCACCACCATGCCGGCCTCAAATAACTTTTTTTTTTTTTCAGACTAGGTCTTGCTATTTTTGCCCGTGGAACCCCAGGCTCTCGTTGCCCGGGGTACCACAGACTCAAGCAATCCCCAACCTCAGCTTCCCAGGCAGCTGCCACCACACAGGCACATGCCACCACACCCAGCTATTTTTTTTTTTTTTTTTGGAACTAAGTCTCGCTACGGGCCCCAGGCAGGACTCGAACCGCGATCCCTAGCCCCAGCCGCTTCATAGGCTGAAGCTTACAGGCACGAGCCACCGTGCCCGGCCTCAGATAACTTCTTGATGGGGTTTTACGGGCTCTCTGTACATGATAATGTAGTGTGAATTGTAACAGTTTCACTTATTTTCAACGTTGGGTTCAAACTATTTCCTACATAAGACATTAAATATAAGTGGTGAAAGTCAGCATTCTTTTCTTTTTTCAGATTTTAAAGGGGCAGTTTTTGGGTTTTTAATTGAGTTTTATATGGGCTACTGGTTCATGATATATTATGGCTTTTATTATATTAGGCTAGGTTCCTTCCATTCCAATTTGACTTTGTATCATAAATGGGTACTGAATCTTATCAAATGATTTTCATGTATCTATTGACATTATATAATTTTTAATCTTTTATTGTTGACAGTGTATTAAATTGATTGAATTGTATAATATTAAAAATATCCTTGTATTCCAGGGGTAAATCCTAGTATCATGGTGTATAATTCGTTTTTGTTTTTGAGACCAGTCTTGCTATGTTGCCCAGGGTAGTCTTGAAACCACGAACTCAAGCGATCTCTGGCCTCTTGCCTCCCAGCACTTGAATTACAGGTGCATACCACTATGCCTGGCATCTGTGTGATATATTATATATTTATATATATATATATAGCTTTTGAATGTTTTGTTTAATGTATTTGGATTCATTAGGGGTATGGATCTATAATTTTAATTACGTGTTTTTGAGATTTAGGTTTTTTTATTTAATTTTATTCTTTAAATCACAACCTTGGGCCGGGCACGGTGGCTCGTGCTTGTAAGCTTCAGCCTATGAAGCGGCCGGGGCTAGGGATCGCGGTTCGAGTCCCGCCTGGGGTCCGTAGCGAGACCTAGTTCCAAAAAAATAGCTGGGCGTGGTGGTGCGCGCCTGTAATCCCAGCTACCTGGGAAGCTGAGGCTGGGAATCCCTTGAGTCTGTGGTACCCCGGGCAACAAGAGCCTGCGGTTCCACGGGCAAAAATAGAGAGACCTAGTCTCCAAAAAAAAAAAAAAAAAAAATCACAACCTTGGGAAATGGTTTTTGGGATACCTCTCCCTCCCTCCGGTGCCCCCTCTGTTCATTCAGACCCCTCTCTTTGTTGTTTGCTAGTCTGTGTTAAGTCCATTAGTCTCTTTCTTTCCTGTGGCAGTGTCCTTTCACTGGGTGAGGGACTGTGTTCTTGGGACCAGGCAAACCATGCTGGTGGGTTTTCAGTGTTAACCTTGGGTTGGGCAGCCAGTCTATATTTGTGGTCTGTCCATGTTTTCTCATTGCAGACTGTCTTCTCCAATCCCTTCTCTGTGTTTTCTGCTGCTTTACCTTATGGTTCTGGCATCTGGTTTAGGAGGCCTCACTCCCAGTCAGTGTTGGTAAAGAAGTTTCTCTGTGGATACAGCCATCTGTGAATGGCCATTGTAGATTATCTCCTCTGCCTCAGTTTGTAGCTTTGATGTGGGGCCAGTGCCCCTACTCTGACCTTCTTCTCCCGTGGTGTGGGAAGGGGTACCTTGGTCTCCTAGATGACATCTCAGAAATGAGGTCTTGGCTCTTTCAGACATGGTGAGCACGTAGGTGTGGATTCATGACATAGTATTTCCATAGTTGTTTTTCCAGTCTCGCATGCACTGGTTCTCTTGATACTCCATCTCCTTGTGTGTCCAGCTCAGACTTGTGGGCTGGAGTTTTACCTGGTTCCTCACCCATTCTATGATGGGGTTTGTATTATTTATGTTCTTTCTCCTCCTGAAGATTAGCTGGAGTGAGAGTGAAATGGACGGGGCATTCCCCCGCCCACGCACCGGTACCTCCCTCCATGGGGGCGAGGACTGAATGACTGGGCAAGCACAGTCCCAAGCCCTCTTGGGATAAGGTCTTGGCTGAACCATGCCTTGGCCCATTCAGGCTGCAGATGGCTGCCCCGTGCAACCATCCGCTGGTGGATAGGGCTAAAACCCCACCTGGGCCCCCCAGGCTCTCTGGTGCAGGGGGCCTACCCGGAGTTCCTCATCACCTTGACTCCCTGTTGGCAAAGGGGCCCTGATGGCCCAGGACCCAGGGTGTGCAGGCAGCCATGGCTGCCTGCTGGCCTTTGAGATTTAGTACTAAGATAATGTTGGTACCATAATGTTGGTGTCATAAAATGTATTCAGGAGAGTTACCTGTTATTTGATATTTAGAAAGAATTTGAGAAAGACAGAACTAAGATTTTTTTTTTGAGACTAGGTCTTGCTGTTTTTGCCCGTGGAACTGCAGGCTCACATTGCCCGTGGTACCAAGAACTCAAGCAATCCCCAGCGTCAGCTTCCCAGGTAGCTAGGATTACAGGCGCATGCCACCATGCCCAGCTATTTTTTGGGACTAGGTCTTGCTATGTTGCCCCGGGCAGATCTCGAACTCATGGACTCAAGCAATTCCTAGTCTTGGCCTCTCTTTCTAGGAAGGGATTAAAGGTGCATGCCACTGTGCCCAGCTCTAGGGTAAATTTTTTAATACTGTTCAATTTTTCTTACCTGTGATAGGTTGAAACAATTTTTGTGTTAGTACTGAATTAGGCTTAAATTCTTTTTTTTTTTTTTTTTTGAGACTAGTAGGTCTTGCTGTTTTTGCCTGTGGAACTGCAGGCTCACGTTGCCCAGGGTACCAAAGACTCAAGCAATCCCCAGCCTCAGCTTCCCAGGTAGCTGGGATTACAGGTGTGTGCCACCACACCCAGCTACATTTTTTTGGAACTAGGTCTCACTACCTGCCCCTGGTGGGACTTGAACCGTGATCCCTGGCCCCAACCGTGGCTTCCTAGGCTGCCACTTATAGGCATGTGCCAACATGCCCAGCCCTTAAATTCTTTTTTTATTTTATTTTATATTTTTAGAGACTAGGTCTTGCTATGTTGCCTGGGGTAGTCCCAAACCCACAGACTCAAGTGATCCCTAGCCTTAGCCTCCCAGGGAGTTGGGATTACAGGCACTTGTTACCACATGTGGCTATTTTTTAGACTGTTTCGCTATGTTGTTTGAGACTATGTTGTAGTCTCAAACCCGCAGACTCAAGCGAGATTAGGCTTAAATTCTATGCAGATCAAGAAATTTGCTCATTTAAGGTGATTATTGAGACATAATTGCCTACTATTTTTTGTTTATATTTTAATTTTTTGTATCTTTTATATTTGTTATGTTTCATGTATTTTTTTATTTGAAATTTCTACTGAGGTTAGCACAGAGTGGCTTCATATGCAGCCCATTAAACTTCTTTTTCTTTTACATTTTAAAATTTTCTTATTTTCATACATTGGTCATTAGTTGTATAGCTATTGTTCCCCTTTTTGGTATGACCCTCCCATCAAAAATGCACCCATATACCACCACCCTGTTCCTCCTTATCCCTGCCTCCCCCTCCCCCCCCCCCAACTCCAAATCCTCTCTTGCTGCAAGTCATGGATTGATGCCTGGCCCACTGGTCTCATATTTTTTTCATTTTTGGAACGTCTTTTCCTGGGTGAGGTCCTGCACTCCTGAAACAAGCAGTCCAGGCTGCTCAGATCTCTAAGAGTAACTTTGAAGTGGGTAGCCAGGCGAAGCACATCAGGAACTTCTTGTAGGGCAGTTGCATGGCATAGTTAACCAGGCTTCTTTATTGTGGTGCTTTGTATGGTGGAGAAGACAGTCTCCTTTTCTCCAGACCCAATGTGTTCACTGGGTTCCGTGCCTCCTCATTCATGCTGGCTCTCTCCTTCATTCTGATGTCTGTCACAAGTGCTGCTTCCATGCCTTACAGTTCTGGCATCTGGTGCTGGGAACCCAACTCTCAGTAACTGTCAGTGGAGGAATTCCCCTGTGGGAACAGACTTTAGCAGGTGGTTGGTCTAGCGCCTCTCCTTTTCATGGTTTACAGTTCTGCCATGGGGTTGCAGCCACATCTGTGAGCAGTGTCCCCAATACTAGGGATTTGGGGGATGGGAACCCTAGCTTTTTCACCACACCGTCCAGTCAAAGTTTCTCAGTTCAAGTTCACTTGGGGTGTCCTCCAACTACATGCATCAGAGAAGAGAGTGATGTCTTCAGCTCCGGTGTCCTCAGCTTCGCCAAGATTCTTCAAACTTTCCCAGCAAATACTTTATCTCCAGGTTCCATCCTTCCAATTTTCAAACAAAATAAGCCTTTTTAAAATTCTCTTTTCCATGCACTTCTTGCTCCTGCACCACGCACCTTTCTTTTCCAGGCCTGCTATTATCTGGGCTTCTTCAGCTGGCACTCCACGTGCCCAGTCACACTGTGGGGCGGGGGGGGGGGGCTGTCTGACCACCCTGCCTGCTCTGGTCACTCACACCAGGCCTGCCTTTGGTGGTATTTGGTCCCCCACCACCACCTTTCTCTGCTGTCCGACTGGTTACCTCCTGCTGGCCACACTCCCACCATGGCTCCTCACCACACACTCTCCTCTTGGGCTTACTGTTTCTTACTCCAGTCTTTCTCTCAGACCTCGCCCACCAAGAACAGTATTACTGTGCTATATAAAACGTGAAATCTCACCCTTCACAATAATATGGATGGAACTGGAGTCAACTGTGCTATGTGTAAGATGCTATATATAAATAAGCTACTTGTAAAAATTCACCAGGGCAAAAGAATCTGTGTATAGGCCCTTTAATGACCGGGTTCTCAAATTCCTACAGTTCTTCTTTCATTCTCATGTGCATATTCCCTCAGGCATTGGATGCTGGTCTTCTCTTTCTCTTTGCTGCATTGAAAGGCAAACTTGTCTAGTATAGGGCACAAAGTCCATTTCACTCAGGGAAAAGTTTCACTTCCTCAAGGTTTCTTCTGACTGCCTTGGGGTGGGTGGGTAGGTGTGTGTGTGTGTGTGTGTGTGTGTGTGTGTGAGAGAGAAAGAGAGAGAAAGAGAGACAGAATGTGGTTTCTTTCCGGGAGAAAAGGTTATCTGTTCTTCTACCCACTTTAGCGTTACCCTTTAATTCTTTGTGTGTAAGCCTTGTTCATCTTCTGTTCAGTCCTTTCCTGAATAACATTGTATATGTAATTATAGAAATAAACTGGGAAGGAAGCACAATGATCTATGGTGGTGGAGTATGGGTGACTTGGTGGTGGTCATACCTGATATGGTTATATCAGTAATTTTCACAAATAAAAATTTAAAAATAAATAAAAAGAAAAAGCTTTTATTACCACATTGGTCAAATTGGTAGCCAAGTATTTTCACTTGATCATGTGTTTAATTCTCCTGATAACTTTTGATATTTTGCCTTTTGATATAAGATGTTGTGATCCTCCAAATTCATATGTGGAAGTCTTAAACCATATAACCATATTAGTACAAAATATGACTGTTTGGAGATAAATTTTTTTTTTTTTTTTAGACTAGGTCTCGCTATTTTTGCCCATGGAACCACAGGCTCATGTTGCCTGGGGTACCACGGACTCAAGCAACCTCAGCTTCTCAGGTAGCTGGGATTACAGGCGCACACCACCACGCCCAGCTATTTTTGGGGACTAGGTCTTGCTGTGTTGCCCTGAGCAGGACTCGAACTGCGATCCCTAGCCCCAGCTGCTTCATAGGCTGAAGCTTACAGGCACGAACCACTGTGCCCTGTTTGGAGATAAAGTCTTTAACAAGATAATAAAAGTCAAATGGAGAGGGCCTAAGCCAGTATTACTGGGCCCTTGTAAGATGAGGCAGTTAAGACGTGGTAGGAAGATCATATAAAGACACAAAAGGAAGAAAGTCACCTACAGTCCATGGAGATGGTCCTCAGAAGAAATTAACCCCAATAACTACTTGATTTTAGATTTCTAGCCTCCAGAAATACAAAAAAAGTCAGCCAGTTTGTGTGATACTTCGTTATGACAGTCTCAGCCAACTAATAACATCTTCCCAAAATGGAAATTGAATCCTAAATGATGCCTTTTGCATGTAAACTTTTTTTAGAATGTTCCTTGAACATTATATTCCAGAAATTGTATTCTATATGAATAATTTCTAAAGATTTGTCATTGCCCTCTCTGTCACATTTTTGTTTGTTTGTTTTGGTCTTTCAAGTTATTTATTTAAGGGTCATGGCCCATGATGGACTTTAGATCTTGCTGAAAGCAGGCCTTTGGATCTGAGGACCCTGAAGGGTTTTTGTCTCCATGAGGAAAGAATTCAACATTGAGACCAGAATTATACAGAAAAGCAAGAGATTGATTGACAGATAAAGGACAGGAAAGCTCTCTAAGCAGAGAAGAGTCCTGAATGGGTAGCTGAGGGGCCAAGAAGTAGGTGTTTAAAAGGGCATATTGGGCAAGAAGTCAGGGTTCGCTCTTGGGTGTGTCCTGTTGTGTCTCTTGCTGATTGGCTGGGGTCCATGGGGTCTCCTGGGTTACTAAGGCCACTGAGTCGCCCAGACTACCTGGCCTGCTTTCCGGAAAGGGGCTTTGGTTCCTTGTTTTGGCATTGTGTTACTGTACTGCTTTTCTGAATATTCCATTTTTACTGGATTGGGGACATCCTGACTTCAACCGTTCCTTATTCAGATTGATAAATGGGCTTCCAGCACTTGGGCTTGGCCCCTCCCCCGCCCATCCTAACCTGTATCTACTTCCTAACTTCCTCACTCAGACTTCAGAGTCCTCAAAAGCAGTGATCTGTTCCTACAGCATATCCGTTCTAACTTTATCATTTTTAAGCACACATTGTAAGCTTCTTAATTCCAGACTTCACTGGAACTAGTTTAGAAGAGCCGCTTTCATGCTTCTGAGCTCCTCTAGTTTTGCCATTTCCTCTCATCATCCCAAGAAGATGGAAGGTTTGGCAACATGTGCGGTTTTGGCTTTCTTTGACTCTTACTGTCAAAGTGTTCTTAGTCTCTTTGTTTCTTTACTTTCTTCCTCAGACCCAGAAAGATCAATGTTCTCATCATCAGCCCCACTTCCTTGGTGTCTTGTGCATTATCAGGGCCATACTCACCCAAAGCTTTCTTGGTTCCTGGCTGGTTCACCTTTTCCTTTTCCAAAGACTTGATGTGCATAGGCCCACATGGGCTGGGTGGAGGTCAGCAGCTGGTGTGTGGGAAACTGCTTCAATTACTTCAGCCGTTGCTTGAGCCTCCACATACCTCTCCATGCAGCTCGTCTGCTAGATCATTGTTGAGCATCTGGAGGCCCATAGGGCTGTTTGGGTCTCCAAAACTCTGGGTGCTCGCAGATTCCCAAGCAGGTGAGCAGCACAGGCAAAAGCGGGGTGCAGGCAATAAGTGGCCAGGCCTGTGAGGGAGAATGGCTGTCACATATTTCTCTTTGTCATTGTCCCTGATATTAGACAACTTATATTGTTAAAGTCATGCTTTCAGTTATTGTTTTGTGTTGTTAAACTTTCTTTAATTTGAATCTGGCATCTTTTTTTTTTTTTTCGATTGGGGCTTCTTACCATGATTTCTGGATTTTATGTTGAGTATGTTTAATTTTGTGAGAAAATGACCAAACTGTCTTCCAAAGTGACTGTATTATTTTGCATTCCCACCAGCAATGAATGAGAGTTCCTCTTGTTCCACACCCTCACCAATCTGGTGGGTGGTGTCCATGTCCTGGATTTTGGCTATTTTAATAATGTCAAATGGTATCTTATTATTTTAACTTGCATTTCCTTGATAATGTTTATTGTGGAATATCTTTTTGTTAGTGGGTAAGAGGCAGGCAAATTACCTCAGACTGCCTCACAAGGGAAAAGCCGGTCTTTGAACATACCAGCCGGGCACGGTGGCTCGTGCTTGTAAGCTTCAGCCTATGAAGCGGCCGGGGCTAGGGATCGCGGTTCGAGTCCCGCCTGGGGCCCGTAGCGAGACCTAGTTCCAAAAAAATAGCTGGGCGTGGTGGCGCACGCCTATAATCCCAGCTACCTGGGAAGCTGAGGCTGGGGATTGCTTGAGTTCGTGGTACCCCGGGCAACGAGAGCCTGCGGTTCCACAGGCAAAAATAGCAAGACCTAGTCTCAAAAAAGAAAACCAAAAAAAAAAAAACCATACCACTACTAGGTCATTCCACTTGCGCATCAGCAGTGCAAGGAACAGGATTTATAATGAGACGATAGGAACCAAGAGTCTTTAGGGTCACCCAGGCCCCTGGACACCTCACCCTATAAGTCTCTCCAAGTACCAGGTCTAAAAACTGCACGCATTTCCAGTCACACATGTCTCCAAGCATAATGGCTCTCTTCCTTTTCTCTTCTACGTCAGGTCTGAAGCAGGCATATGTGGCAAGTCTCCTCCTCAGGTCAACTCTGTCATCTCAGGGACACATGTTACCAAAACTTCTTTTCAGTGAGCTGCCATTCCCAGGGACAGATATAACCAAGATTTCTTTCCATCGAGCAGCCCTTCTCAGGGACAGATGTAACCAAGTCCAGGTTTCCAAAAGCTCACAGGTTTTCTCCTCTTCAACCAGCTGCAGCTGGGGCAGAGCACCCCACAGTGCCAGCTCCTTATTCCTCTCTAGTCTGTCTCTTGTTCTCCCTGCATGTACTTTTTTGTTGTTGTTAAAGAGACTAGGTCTCACTATGTTGCCCAGGGTTGTCTTGAACCCGCGGACTCAAGTGATCCCCAGCCTCAGCCTCCCGGGTAACTGGGATTACAGGCACAAACCACCATGCCCAGCTGCATGCACTCATGCTCGCTCTCATTCCCTATTCTTTTCGTGCCTGCACTCTCTTTTCCTAAGCTTCTCCACTCCCTCCATAGGCTTTGCTGAGCCTCTGCCCAGTGGCATCTTACAACTCAACTACATTTTATTACGAAGATTGGGTCACTGCCCCCCCCCATTCAGCCTTATCACCTTGTTACATTTTCATAGACTTATGTCTTTTCTTCGGGGAGGCATCTGTGTCCTCCCACCAAATAGGTCTTTGACCTGTTTTTAAATTGGATTGTTTTCTTCTTAAGAATTCTTTATACATTTTAGGTAGCAGTCCTTTTTCACTTGTGTCTTTTCTAATGTTTTCTCCCAGTCTGTGGCTTATCTTCTGTCTTGACTCAGTAGACTTTTAAAAGTCAAATATGAGGTTCTTTTTTACAATTCCCAGAAAAATACACTTAAGAAAACCTATACTGTAAATTTTATCTACACCTAAACAAATAATCTGACCAGATCTGTTACAGGGGGGTAGGGACTACCCCCTTTTAAAGTCCTTTTTACTATGGGTTCTTCCGCCTGCACGCAGCAGCTGCTCAAAGATCAAACCTTAGTGACCTGGATAGACATGGAGGTTTATTTCCAGATGGGGGGGGGGGCGAGGAACAAACAAAGAGTCCAGACCCTCACCAGTGTTCCAAATGGAATAGAGCCCCACTTCCGCTCTTCAAGGAGCTTCGTGGGGTTTACCTCAGTCTTAGGGAACTTCTGGTCGGAAAACGCCAGGTAGTGTCCTTGACTCCCGATCCTCTTTCGCTCCAGCTGGCACCAGATGAATCCAACCAACACAGGCGAGTCTCAGGCGGGTCTCCCCGAGGCAGGCGTATCCGATCACCATGGCTCCGCACTTCACCAGGTTCACCTCTCCTCCGCCTTCACACAGTTCTAGATCCTCAGGAAACCCGAGTGCGGGGGAGGTGGGGAAGCTCCTAAGGACTCAGCTCCTGGGTCCTCCTGAGGCCGAAAACCTCTGTGCCTGATGCCATTTTCAAGGCTCTCGCTCTCACTCCGCTCTCCACTCCTCTCCAAACGTATCTATATTCTGCTCTCTTCTCCTTTTTTATCCTTTTCTTTGCTCCCAAGTCACAACCACACCCCTGGTGGTCTATCCCTCCATTTTCCCTCTGGGTCTTTGGGAGTCACCGCCTCAGGACCCTTCATTAACATAATCACCAAGTCTGCCCAGATAATCAATTTACCTTAAAAAGGGGAAGTGGCCTTATCTGGCCTCAGGCTAGTCTTAGTCTCTTTGTCTTTCAGATGCAGGTGATAGCAATGCCCACATTCCTTTCGCAGTGAAAGGAATTGGGGTCCCCCCCCCCACCCCCGGGCACGGTGGCTCATGCCGGGACTTGGGATCGCAGTTCGAGTCCCGCCCGGGGCCTGTAGCGAGACCTAGTTCCAAAAAACAGCTGGGCATGGTGGCGCGTGCCTGTAATCCCAGCTACCTGAGAAGCTGAGGCTGGGGATCCCTTGAGTCTGTGGTACCCCGGGCAACGAGAGCCTGCAGTTCCACGGGCAAAAATAGGGAGACCTAGTCTCAAAAAAAAAAAAATAATAAATAAATAAAGGAATTACGTCCATATTGGGTCCCCGGCTTCAAATATAAGAATAGTCTTATTTCATGAATGACAATGACTTTGACATTATTTTTAAATATATGAGGGTGACTAAAGAAAAAACTTATTTTTCAATGGAAAAGTGGGCATCGTCTATAAACTTCAGGTTTATTATATCCTGACCTGGTTGGTTGTCTTTGAGCTACTTTTTACCTTTTAATTGTTGTATTTGTAGACTGTCTTGTGTGATAGTTTTAATTGACTGTTCTCCATGCAGTAAAGCTAGTTTTAGTAACTATATGCAGTTGGATTATATTTATTAGTATTTAAATGATCTATTGTCTTGTGTCTTTTGTCTTTGAAATGTCCTAATAAAAAGAACTAAGGAGACTATCAGCCCTCTCTGGGTACAGATAGTTTTACTAATCAGACTGCCTTATGTGTACCAGTAAAAATGTGAGATGAGTATAAAAAGTTCAGAAGACTAAACACAGTAATGACAGTTGTAGTGAGAAATGTAGGAGAGGGGATTAAAAGTCTGGTCTGATTTTAACCTTCTAATGACTTGGTCCTTTACCAATTTACAGATTTAGGCAGGAATAACCAGCCCAGAATGTGACTAGCTTCTGCAAAGAAAAACAGTCTGACTTCATCAGAGAATACGCTTTTGGCATGTATGCGCTAACACACTGGTCATTCAGCATTTGCAATGTGCCACCACTCAGGGCGCTGCACAAAGGTGTCTGTTTTATTTTGATTCCCCCCCTCTTCCCCTGCCTGGCAGGGATCAGCCATGCTTGTTACAATAAAGTTTACTCTGAAAACAGACTGGTGTGCGGGCCAGACAAGCATGCCTCGTCCTGGCTGCTCTCACTGAAGCAGCTGAGGCTGCACATGGGTGCACGCGGCCTGAGGCCGAACTCAGACAAGCTCTTTTTTTGTAGCAACCCAGGGTCCTCCCTACTGGTCGTATTTGAGATGATTTCTGGGTATCAAGATGAGTCAATCTGTTCTTCAGAAGTCTCACCTCCAGCGTGGCCCAGGCGGTGCCCAGTCCAGCTTGGAGGCAGGTGGTCCTTTCACTAAGTCGGGGAGTCCATCGGGGACAGGAACCACAGGCTTTACCTTTGAGTGACTGCTGGGCATTGCTTAACAATAAGCGCCCTGGTGGGCTGGAGTGCAGGCCATGGGGGTCCTAGGGCTGCAGGCCATAGCAGCAGCATCCATCTTAGCTGGCTGGGGGAAAGGCAGCAAAGTGAGGGATAGCTTTTAAGCAGACTCAAAACCTGTGTGTTTTACTCACTGAGCAGGTAACCATGCCTGTTTTCATCTTTACAAAGCTGAAAGCCTAGTGTTGTATGAAAGGAGAGAAGGTTAGCACTCCCCTTCACAAAGCTGAAAGCCTAGCCAGCCTGGTATGAGCTGGGCCAGTGCCATTAAGGAGTACTTCCATGCATCTGGGATCCTGATAAGTCAGTGGCTTTTCCTCATTTTAAATAGCACAACGGAATAGCTGCCTCTTTCTCATGTTAGGCAGGCAGAACCTTGATACAAGGATTTTTAAAAAGTTTCTTTTATTTTCTCAGAGTTGAGCCACACAAGAAAATGGACACACTTACCACATAAAGATTCTCATATTTATCAGAATGGCTCTTGGGCCCGGCACGGTGGCTCTTGCCTGTAAGCTTCAGCCTATGAAGCGGCTGGGGCTAGGGATTGTGGTTCGAGTCCCGCCTGGGGCCCATAGCAAGACCTAGTTCCAAAAAATAGCTGGGTGTGGTGGCGCACGCCTGTAATCCCAGCTACCTGGGAAGCTGAGTCTTGCTTGAGTCTGTGGTACCCCGGGCAATGAGAGCCACGGGCAAAAATAGTGAGACCTACTTTCAAAAAAAAAAAATGGCTCTAATCTAAGAGACAAGAAATAATAAGTGTTGGTGAGGATATGGAGAATGTTTACCGTTGGTGAATATTGGAAACTATAATTTTTAAGATTCCTCAAAAACATTATAAAAGAACTACCATATGATCCAGAAATTCAGTAGAAATAAAAACACTAACTTGAAAAGATCTGTTCCATTCATGTTCATTGTGGCATTATTTAACATAGCTAAGACAGAGAAACAATCTGAGCTGCCAGTTTTGTGGACCTTCCATACTTGGTGTAGAAGCTCCATCCTGTCTGTAGGGACTGAGAGAAGAAAAGACTTAGACTCTTGGCTGTAGGCACCAGAAATTAAAGTCTTCCGCTTAGAATTGAAAGGGACAAAAAATGTCGGAATCTTTCTGCCCTAGATGAGATACTGTTAGCTGTGATTGGAAGCTATACACAGACTTTGTATGCATCACAAAAATATACTTAAAATGAATCCTAGACCTAAATGTAAAATGTAAAATGACAGAACCTCTAGAAGAAAAAAAGAAAATACAGATGACCTTGGAGCCATGACTTTCTAGATATAACATCAAAGCCATGATCCATGAAAGAAAGAAGCAATAATGTGCACGCCATTAAAATTCAAAACTTCTGCTCTGCAAAAGTTACTGAACGAGAAGACACCACTAACTGGGATACAATACTGGATATACCCTATATAGGACAATTATCCAAAATATACAAAGAACTCTTAAAACTCAATGATGAGGAAACAACCTGGATGGCTTTTTTTTTTTTTTTTTTGGTTGTTATTGTTTGTTTCTTTTATTAATCTTACAACTTTTTTTTTTAAACTGGACAAAAAAATGGAACAAACATCTGACCATATGAGATACAGATATGGAAAATAAGCTATACATACGGAAAATAACATGGCATGAGGGAATTGTAAATTAAAAAGAATTTATCTGTTAGAATGGCTAAAATACTAAATACTGACAACCCTAGATGCTGTCAATAATGTGGTGCAGATCTGACCCTAGTCTCTCTCAGTCAGATTTGATGTGGGAACTGGAAGTCCCCTCATTGGCCCAGCTCCTGGCCCTCAGCACACCCTAAGGCAGCCTAGACAGGCCCCATGGCAAAGAGGAGAGAGGAGTGGAACTGGACCAACCACCTGCTGGAGTCTGTCCCAACTGGGGAACTTCTCCACTGACAGTGGCTAGGAGTTGGGTTCCCAAGTCCCAAGTCAGAACTGTAAGGCTCAGAAGCAGCCACGTGTGACAGACATCAGAATGGAGGAGATAGTCAGCATGAATGAAGTGGCATGGAACCCAGTGAACACAAGGACCTGGAGAAAAGGAGACTGTCTCTTCCACTACAGGAAGTGCCACAATAAAGAAGCCTGGAGAACCACATCATACACCTGCCCTTACAAGAGGTTATTGATGTGCTCAGTCTTAGCTGCCCGCTTCAAAGTTAAGTCCTAGAGATCTGAGCATCCTGGTCTGCTTGTCCCAGGAGCACAGGTCCTCACCCAGGAAAAAGGATATTGCTCCAAAATAGTAAAAGGCCAGCTGGCCAACCATCAGTCTATGACTTGCAGTGAGAGAGGAGTTGGAGGTGCAGAAGGGGAAAGAGGTAGCAGGGTAGTAGTTATTTGATTGTATTATTAATGGGTGGGCCATACCTAAGGGGAACATTAACTATACAAATGTGACAAATGTTCTATGAAAATAAGAAAATGAAAAAAATTAAACGAGTAAAGAGAATGTGGAGCAAGGGGAACTCCCATTCACTGCTTGTGGAAATATAAAATGGTAGTCACTTTGGAAGACAGCTTGGTAGTTTCACACAAAACTAAACATTTGCCAACCAGTAATTGTACACCTGGGTATCTAGCCAAGTGAGTAAAACTTTGTTACATGAACACCTACACATGAAATTTACAGCAGTTTTAAAATAATGACCCAAAACGAAGCAGCCAATGTTCTTTAATAGATAAATGAATAAACAGTAATTCATCCATAAAGTGGAATGTTAGAGATTAAAAAAACAAATGAAAAAATCAAGAAAAGACTTAGAGGAAATTTAGTTTATACTGCTAATGAAAGAAGACAGTTAAGGCTGGGCATGGTGGCTCGTGCTTGTAAGCTTCAGCCTATGAAGCGGCCGGGGCTAGGGATCGCGGTTCGAGTCCCACCTGGGGCCCGTAGCGAGACCTAGTTCTAAAAAAAATAGCTGGGCGTGGTGGTGCGCGCCTGTAATCCCAGCTACCTGGGAAGCTGAGGCTGGGGATTGCTTGAGTCTGTGGTACCCCGGGCAACGAGAGCCTGCGGTTCCACGGGCAAAAATAGCAAGACCTAGTCTAAAAAAAAAAAAAAAGACAGTTAATGAATTAAGATATAATTTATCTTGGTGAACAATCCATGTGCAATTGCAAAGATGAATTCTACTGCTTGGATTTGGTGCTTTACAATTCTCAGTTAAGACAAATGCATCTTGGTGTTGTAATTTATATCTATCCTTATTAATTTACTACTTAATTTTTCTATTTCTTATTAAAAGTATTTAAATCTCCAAATATAGTTGTGGGCTTAGCAACATTTCTTTTGCAGTTATATCAATTTTTGCTTGGGGGAATTATAATGTGTTCTTGGTAAATTGCCCTCTATCATTATGTAATGTCCCTTTTTTATCTGGAAAATAGTCCTTCTGAAGGCAACTGTGTTTTCATATTACTATAGCTAGCCCAACTTTGTTTTGATTAGTGCTCATATAATATACATTATCTGTTTTGTATTTAAAGTGAGTTTCTGGTAGAAAGCATATAGTTGGGCCTTGTGGAAAATCTGTATATAAATTAATATTTTTATGTGACTATACAAGCTTTTTATTTTCTCGTCAGTTTTGATAGGTTACATTTTCCCTCTAATTTTTTATATTACTGGCATATATTAATACTGTTTCCTAACCTGTCATTTTCTTTTCTATTTTACTTTCTACATACTCTTTCTTTTCATCTCAATAGTATCCCAAATGATTGTCTTTTTTTTAGTATACATTTTGCATGAGTCCATTCTACATATTGCATATATTGTATTTTGTTTTTACCCCTGTTCTTTAGATATTCTTAGCTTGGATACTTAAATCATTTTCATCCCCCTTTTTTCATATATTTAAAGCTACAACTTCCCACAAAACGTGTTTTCACTACGTGTCAGAAATTTTTATAAGTAGTATTTTCATTATTTTAAAATTTCAGTTATTTTAAGATGTCCCTCATTATTTGATCTGCAAGATATTTACAAATACGGTTTAAATCATAAAATACATGTAAATGGTTAACTTCCCTTATTAATATGTAACTTATAGTATTGTAAGATAACATAGATTTCATGATACCAATTCTTTAACTTTGTGAATAAAGTTTTTAGTGTAGAATAGGATTAAATCTTGTAACTCTTCCAACTGTTCTTCAAATGAATTATATTCTCTGTAATTCTTCAAGGCAGAAGTGTATATACTTCTGTTTCAATTTGGTGAGGTTGTCAAGTTGTAGTGTGCAAGTCTTCTGTATGGTATTGATTTGTATATGTGATTTCTCAGCAATTGAAGAGCTGTTGAACTCTCACTTGCTTGGTGGATTTGTCAATTTTTCCATGGACTTCCATTTTGGCTTTTTATACTCTGAGGCTATTTTAAGTGCATAATATGTAACATTTTCATAGAAGTGATACCCTGTTCCCTCTGCCATATCCAGTTGGTTAGAAGACACAGATACTGCCCACAATTAAGGGGAGACACCTCACAATATGAGGATTATGACATTTCAACCTATGTTGTTGTGTATTTGACAAAATGAACTTCACCAAAATAAAAACTTATTTTGAGAAAAGTGTCTGCTAGTGTAAAAATGTCACAGACTGAGAGAACACATGTTCAAATACTATATCTGACAAAGGACTTGTATAAGGAATATGTAAAGAGATTAAAAAAAAAAAACCAACAACAACTCAGTAGTAAGCAAAAGAACCAACTGAAAAAAGGGCCATGCTAGTGGAAATAAGCCAGAAAGAAAAAGAGAAATACTGGATGATCCCACCTATATGTGGGATATAGGGGAAACAAAAGGACAAGTGAAACTTAAAACTAACAAACTGTCAAAAAAAAAAAAAAAACCTGTCAGCAGAACTGAAGCATAAAGCAAGGGATGGGGAGGGGGAGTAAAATTGGAGGAGGGATGAGCACAAGACATTAAGATGATGGTTCACAGGTGACAGGGTGGTGGGAGAACCTCGGAGTAGACAACGATGTAAAATACATATATATATATATGCAATAAAAAAAATTTTTTTTTTGAGACTAGGTCTTGTATTTTTGCCCATGGAACAACAGGCTCACGTTGCCCAGGGTACCACAGACTCAAGCAATCCCCAGTCTCAGCTTCCCAGGTAGCTGGGATTACAGGCACGCACCACCACGCCCAGCTATTTTTTTGGGACTAGGTCTCGCTACGTGCCCCCGGGCGGGACTCAAACCGTTGATCCCTGGCCCCGGCTGCGGCTTCCTAGGTTGCTGTCTACAGGCATGCGCCACCATGCCAGGCTATGCAATCAATTTTTTTAAAAATTTAAAAAAGGTGGACCCAACATATTTAGATGCCAAATAAACATATGAATAGATGTTCAAACTCATGTCATTAGGGAATTACTAATCAAAATCAAAATAAAATACTACACCTATAATGGCTAAAATTAAAAAATATATGTGATAAAGCTGGTGAAGCTGTGAAACTCATTCATTTGTAGTAGGAATATAAAATATTTAAAACCTCTGGAAAAGTTTGCCATTCATTCTCATTGATAAGCATTTGCCCTGCAAAAATGAATATGTATGTTTGCACAAAACTTATAACACAGTTTATAGCAATTTTATTCATAATTGCCAAAACTGGAAATGTCTTACACACCCATCAGTTAATGGACAGAAATGTGTGGTCCTTCCACACAGTGAACTACAACAAAGAACAACAATAAAAGAGAATGAACTATTGATTCACGTAACAGCATGGGTGAATATTAAATGTATTTTACTATGCAAAAGAAGCCAGACCAAAAGGCCTACATGGTGCATGAGTTCATTCTATAGGTTGCATATATTGCATGATTCCATTCATATGACCTGGAAAAAGCAAAACATAGGGATGGAGAACAAATTGGTGGTTTGCAGGGATTGGTAAGGGGAAAGGGTTTTACAACAAAAAGAGCAATCAAGATAAATTAGTGATAAAACCTGTATGGTACTGGAGCAAGCACATGAATCTATGCACATGTTAAGACCCATAAAACTACACCATGAATCTTACTGTGTTACATAGAAACAAAATTCTCGAACTACTAATGTATACTTTTGATTATCAAATGAGCAGAAATTTATGAAAAAACTATGTTTTGAGGAATGTTTAGAGAAACAGTCACATTTATATACCACTGACAGGAATGTAATTTGTACCACTATACTGGGGACAATTCAACAAACAACTTTCAGGTGCTCTACTAATGCTCTCATTATTTAAACTCTGTGACTAGAATTGTTGACATTTATTTTAAAGAAATTGAGATGTACAGTGTTCATTTTAATTAAATGAGCAAAATTATTAGTATCTGAAATCCCTATTAGTGTGGGATTTAAATTGTTAGACCCATATGAAGTATTATGTAACTTGATATTCCATTTTTTCATTAAATATTTTCATTTTTAGAATGTTTGACAGAGTAATTGATGAGAAACAGTAGAGGGGATCCATGTATTCCCCTCTCCTACACTGTTACCCTATTATTAACATCTTGCATTGGGTGATGTACCTGTTACTATTGATAAACCAGTATCAGTAAGTTGCTATTAAATTGTATAATTTAAATTTATTACTGTATTTTCAAGAAGTGCTAATCACATGGAAATATGCTTTTGTATTTTCGAATTTGGAAGGAACATATACAGTATGCCTGTTTTTAAATTGTTGATATACATCAAAAAATATAGTAAAAGAAAATACACTCAAGCATTACATTATTTTCTAGGTTTCAAGACTACAGTTATTCTTTACTTTTTAATTTACACCTATTTTTTTATATCATCATCTGATTTTTGTCAAGAAAAAAATAATTTTGAGAAAACAAGCCCAGACCAATCCACTGATCTTTTCAGTTGCTATTTTTACTCAGAAGGCCACACTGTTGTCCACCAGGTGCTTGTTGTCCTTTCTTTCCTTCGAGCATGGTACTCATTGCAGATGAACACCTGACAATGCAAGAAACAGTGGTAGCATCTCTTTCAAAGTGAAGCCCAGTTTACTTAGCCAGCCATAGGCTGATACTGATATCAATCTCATCAACCTCCATGACCTATACAGGGAACAGATATCTTTTAAAACTATCTTTTAAACCTCCCATCTTGTAAAACTGGGAGGTTGTCTGATTCTAAAATCTCTTCTATAAAATAAAAATTTTTATAACTCTTCTCCAAAGCAGCTCTTCTTATTTTAGGCATTCCATTACACTCTGAGAAATGGTCAGTAATTAATTCAATGGTTGATCTTTCACTATACTATTTCCTTAGGCCATATGTGGTGTTTGAGGATGCCTGGAAGTATCCTACACACTGCCTGTGGCCCAAACATCCTACTTTAAAAAGTCAGCTATTTGGTACTGTTTGTGCCATCTCCTTTGTCTTTAACCCTTAATAGCCTGTCACTCAGAGTTCTAAGTTGCACACCTTGTTCTGAGTTTCTCAATAGGGGTCAACAGAAACCTCTATCCAGGCAGTCCTACCTGAGAAGAGTGACTGACAATTCTTTTCACAATCAGCAACAGTAGTGTTGTGCAAGAAATGATCTTACACCCTTAAAACCTATGGGTATATGAAGAGAGTCTCAGTGACTCCATCACTGGACTAAATTAGGACATTATGACTTCCCTCACTTCTCCCCCTCTCCATTCCAAAGGACAATAAGGCGATGAGCCAATCTTCAAACATGAGGGATCTTAGCGAGCTTCCTTTTGAGTAGATGTCTAGGTGTAATATCCACTAAAGACATCAATCATTTGTTCCTCCATTGTGGGGTTCATAATTTCCCTCTCCTTTACCTTCATCTTCTGCTTTCTCTTATATCCAGAGAAAATCATTGAGTGTCACTCCCAGCACATACTGAGGCTTTATTTGCTCATTCACAATACTGCCCCTCCCCACAGGGACTGTAACAGGGCCTGAGGGAAGAAAAGGGAAAAAGAACTGCTGAAACCCATTAGGGTGGAGCAGGAAATGAATGGTAGTTAGTGAGAGCAGTACTCTAGGACTCTGAGGAAAGGAGAGGTACTAAGAATGACAAAGGGTGGCCAGGGAGTCCTGAAGAATGCATTTGAAAGGTGAAGACTTTACACTTTCCCCATGCTCTACTTTGCCCATCTCCTTACCCCTGGAGGAAAAAGGTAATCAAACCTCCTGATTATCTGATTATATTGCTTATAATTAACCTAGACAGTTTCTAGCCTTACATCCCATATGTCCTAAGACCATTTCTAATCCCTGATGACCAAGTCAGAAAGGAGGACTGCTATTGGGCAAGCCTTCTAACTGCATTTCATAGTCAGGTGAGACATCAGGAGTAAATCCTGGGATTGGGACCCATAGAGTTGTGGGCTTGATTAGTTTCTCAGGTGGCTGTCATGAAATCAGGTGGAAGTAGGCATCAGGGTCATGGTTGATGAGCACCCTCCAGCTGCAGCATTAACTATGCCAAGTTTATCCCCAATCTTAGCTTGCACGGGCAAGAAAATGCCAGTGGAAGAGTCATGGCTTTTGTTTGCTTTCATCAGTGGTACTTTAGTCAAGGGGCTGAATATAATAAGTGCAGGTACGGGGTTACTATCAAATCACTTGAACTGTCTTTGCATGACACTGGGGTCCTTTGTTGCTGAAACCCAAACTCATCTCTGGTGGCCTTTATTATACCATTGGGCACCCAGTAATTTTTGACTACTGGAGGCCTAATGGGACAAAATATTATGCCATATCTTAGGAATTTTTTTGTTGTTGTGAACATGGTGTGCTCTTTATGGGCTGTAATAATTCATGCATATACATATAACTTCTGGAAAGAGAAAGGTAATGAGAGGACTAAGTATACAACTGAAAACAGCAACCTGGTGTCTGGAGAAAGGATCCATTTGTAGAGTAATGCTTTGTTAAGCTGAGATGATGAAGAAAGGCTGTAGTCATTCTCTGCTTTCTTTTTCTTCTCCCTCATGTGAAGTCTTCCACCAGCTCCTTCTGAGGAATAAATATAAAGCAGCCTCCACAGGAGGGGACAGGCTGTCTGAGGGTCTTGTTACTCTTAACACAATAGCTCTAAATCTTTACTGAAATAATGACTTGTTTGATGACTGTAACAGAAGCCATGGGTCTTTCCCCCAATAAACTGAAAAGAAAAATAACTACATGCAATGTCAGAGGGCTCACAGTAACTGTCTTCTCTCAAATTACTTCCTGAGTCGTCAATAATATCATTCCTGAAATATTTTCCTGCTCTCCTTCCTGACAGTAGAGAACATTTTCAGCAGAGCCTCTAAATTAGATGTTCTCTAACCCTGGAACAGCTTTCAAAAAATGGTTTTGTTATTCATCGATAGATGTGGACTTTATTTTGTCTACCCCTTATCTTAAAAAGCGAATTAGATATAGGACTGTGTGTCATTCTGCTTAATGTGTTTTTAAAACCATGTGTGTGTGTGTTTTTTTTTTCCTAAAGAGCAGTGCTAATTCTTATTTCATAGGCTTAGAAGTCAAAGTACATTATGGAACACAGACAGAAAAACTTGTACCATGTAATAAATTCAGGTCTAGGGCATGGAAGAATTTTGATTCCAAATAAATCTTTTGATGCAACTTTAAGCTGACCAACCTGCTGCCCTTTCGAAGAATTAGAAAATGGTGACAGGATTCCCAAGCAGCTCCCCTGGCTGACCTCACCTGGGGTTGCTCACTCTCTCCTACCTAAAATATGGCAGACCCAACAGGATAAATATATGGCACATAGCAAGGTATTTGGCAGAGAAAAAATTCTCAGTGAAAGAAAGGGTTATTACACCTGGGCATTCTGCCAGCCAGTACCTCAGTGTAACATGCAAACCACAGTTTTGGTAGAATCTTATAATGGCCACAACTCTTGTGAGGCTCATACTGTCCCACTCTGGTCTCTTTTATCTTGCAACTACATTGCTACAAGTGCCAACCTTTGACCATTCCCCAGTTTCTAAAGACTATAGTATCTGATCTGTAGTGTTAATTCCAAGCCCAGCTTTTGCTATAATCCTAGCTGATTTCAATATCCATGTAAATGGCTGCTTGACATCCTAGCTTCAGGGGTGTCTTGTCCTGTCCAGTTTGAAATCTTAACATTTCCAAATCCATGCTCTGATCAGAGGTACTATCATTGCAGTTGTTAACTGTTCAGCTCACCTTGATCACACTAAAGCTTCTTTCTATCCACAGACTGAGTTTACTTTTGAGTTAACTCCTTCTACATTGTCTGGATTCTCAAATCCATTTCTATGTAACTTCTCTTGTTCTAGTTGTCCACCGATCAATCAAAATCAGGCCCAGTCAACTAAAAGTTACCTATGACAATGGCCCAAGTTCACTTTGTGTTTTCCTGAATCAATATAACTAGTTTTCAAGTGATTTCTCACTTTGAGACACCAAAAGCATTCTTGTTGCTGACTACCACTCTAACTTTTCGACCTGATTATTCTGTAAAGACTCTAGTTTGTGTCCATAATCTTGTCCCTATTCAGCTTCTTTCTAACATGGACAATTACAAATCTTTGACCTTTGTCAAGTATTCTTCCTAATTCATCCTTATTTCTGTGCTCTAGTGGAAAGGTAAATTATCTATGGCTAATCCTTACCTGTGTTCTAGATCCATGGGTTTCAGTATCTTATTCCTACCTGCATCATCGTTCAGGATCTTACTTCTCCATCTGTTAACACCATACTCTCCCACACCTACAATGACTCTCTTCCCACTTCCTCCTGCCCCACAGACTGAAAGCATGCTCAGTTTTCTCCCATGTTAAAAAGAGCTTAGATAATTCACTGTAAGGCCATGAAAGAATGGCTAGCTGTCACATTCTGTAAACAGGAAGGCTTCTCATGAAGCCATAATTAACCACACTTTAAAATAAAAAAAGGAAATCTGAGTTTGGTGAGTTGTGTATTGTAAAATGGAAGCCTACCTGTCAGTGTAGGTAAGGGGATAGCGGAGGTAATGCTGCAAGGGGAAAACCGTAAATACCAGCCACAGGAGCAAACCCCCGATTGTGAGGATGAAGTTTCTGATCAGACAATGATCACTCTCGTCCCACCCAAGGAGCAACTGGCAGCAATTGTAGCAGCAGCTATTCAATATCTGCAAGTAGTCAAGACTAAAATACAGGCATAGAAACAAGAATATTTTCATAGAAAACATACTATCAAATATAACATATAAATGGTACTTATATTGCTACTTCCCCCTCTCCCACCCTCAGCAAACAATCACTTATTAGTTATAATCTTCTTTCACACTGAGTCAAGACCTGGCTTCAGAATCTATTTTATCGAATGTAATCAAGCAGGCACTATCAGTCAGTTGTAGATGAAGTCTATTTGCTGTCCTTGTACTACACAGAAAACCTTAGCCAAAGTATGAGAAGGTAGGAGTAAGCTTCAGGAGCAAGCATATTGAAGGCAGCTTGGACGTTGTAGACAACTGGCGGGGACAAGCTGAGCCCATGGAGATCACAGAGCAGGCGCCCAATTAATGTCTGTTGATGATTCATTTTTTCATTCAACAAACATTTAATGAGGCCTACAATGTGCACCGGATTAGGCACTGTGAATACAAAGATGAATAAGGCACTGTCCTTTTCCTTAAGGAATTTAGAGTCTGGTAGACGAGAGCCATAGACACGGACAATGATAATACAACCTGCTAAGTGCTAGGACACTTAGCAGGTTGTATTATATCCATCCGAGTAGGATTTCTTCAGAAGAGCACCACTCCACGTTGCTGTTGGATCCATGATGTCCTCCCAGCCACCAGGGCCTGTTGTTGTCTCTGTCACGCAGTGAGTGTCCCAAGAACTAGCAATGATTGCTGTAATTTATAGATTTCTTATGATATATACTTTACAATATCCTCATGGCAACCCTGAAAATTAATTGTTAGATGAAGAAACTGAGGTTCAATGAGTTTAAGTAACATGCCTTGGATTACAGAGCTAGTAAATTAAGAGAGGCTTCAAATTCAATTTTGACCAAACTCCAAAACATTTTTTCTGATTTTAGGATAACCTTTATTCAGGTATACCACAACTTTTCAACAGCTTTCTATTTGGAAATAAGAGCAAAGGCAATAGATTAGCGATCAGGACATGGACAAAGCTCTTCATATGTTTTCCCAATCGACTTGGCAGAGAAAAGACTTCACAGTAGTATACCACTGAAATATTTGAGGTGAGTTAGTTTTTCTTCATTTTTCAAACCTCAACATCTTCATTGACCACATAAAACATAAGTGCTTCTAGTTAACTGTCTTTTAATCCTTGTCATGATCAACATTATCAGCAGCAACTGTTGTTGATAACAGCATTAGGTGTATTCTAGACCTCGCCTAAGCAATTTACATAAATGGTTCCACTTAACCCCCACCTTTCCACCCATCATTGCAGCCAGATATAACCACCCCCATTTTACAGGAAAAAGAAATAATCCCAGAGAGGTAAAAAAGCACACTCAAGACCACATTGGTAAGTGTGAAAGCAAATCCCAACCCAGATTACCTATCACCAAGGCCCAAACTCAAACTGTACTGCCCTACAGTCCCACTTTGGGCTTCGTCTCCTGACCCTTTTTCCCCTACGGTCCTCTAGGAGGGCTAGTTATATAAAGTCCACTAAAAAATGCTGTTCTATTGCAATATAATATCTCAATCATTCTAGCCACAGAAAGCTATTCTCTGAAACTTCAGGGTAGTTATTGAGCCTTAAGTGGAGAACTTCCAAATAACACTGTATTCAAAATATTGGTTTCATAAAAGATAAACACAGGATACATTTAGGTTTTTAATTATTGAATATGTTTTACTTGGAGTTGTAATCACAAACTTCGAGACAGTAACAAGGCTATTTTTTCCCTGAGTGGTTTTAAAGTACAAAAGCTACCACTTCTCAAAACAACTTTGAAAGTAGTCCTGTTTCTAATGAGTTCCGGGAACTTAGGAGTACTATAAGGTCTGTAGTTGTTCAGACATTTTCCTGAAAATCAACATTTCATAGATGGCTGCCCCTTAAAAAGAAGCATGCAAACTGAAGCTAAATCTTAATCCAGAGGTGCCAACAGCAACTTCCATCTAAGGAAAACAAAAGACTCTTTCATCAAAGCTGGGGTTGGGAGTAGGTATATGCACATTTTCAAGGTCTTGAAGTTTAGATACTCTGCTTTTCAGTATCTTTTAAAATTTAATTTAACTTAATTTATTTTTAAGAAACTAGGTCTCACTATGTTGCCCAGGGTTATCTTGAACCCGTGGACTCAAGTGATTCCTAGCCTCAGCCTCCCAGGTAACTGGGATTACAGGCATGCACCACCATGCCCAGTCTGCTTTTCAATATCTTAATTTTCCTATGTTCTATTGTTATCTTTTTGTATAACCTCTTATTTAAGAAGTCATCCTTCTCTATTTCTCTTTCTAGACAAATTATTTATCATCTTTATTACAGCATCCTTTTAACTGATTTCCCTATCCAGAGTAAAAATCTTTCAGAATCTACTTCTCACTACTGCCAGAATGATCATCAAAAACATTCTCTTCTCAAAACACTCAAAACAGTCTACGGCCATACCATCCTTAACGCGCCCCATGTCGTCAAAACACTCAAAATGAAATCCTGATTTTATGGCATGTAAGAATCTATTCCAAGCCTACATTTCTACCCTGATTTCATGAACTACTTGTTCTCCCAATTCATCATTCTATTGCCAATGTCCTTGCCTTTGTGTAGGTCTTTCTTGCTCATTTCTGTCCACTCAATCTTTATTTCCTTTAAAGATCAACTTAGGCATCAGTTCTTTCAACCTCTGGCATCTCCAGACTCAGTGAAATGATTTATCTTCTCAACCCCATAGTACCTTGTACATACCTCCATTGTAGAGCATACCATACTGTTGCAATTATCTGTGTACATGGTGCACTTGCATTAGACTGAGAACTTGGGGGCAAGGGCTGTGTGTAATTCGTCTCCAAATCCCCATCACCCAGCAGTGCCTGGCAGTTCAAAAAGCAGCAGAGAGAAGCTGAATATGTGGGAGAGAAAATAAAGCAATGTTCTTCAGTTGGGGCACAATACAAATATGCTGAATGAGATGAAGTTGTAGGAAAATACATTTCAGTTCAATATTGCAAAAAAGTCTCAAAAGAGGGAGACAAGCTAGTTCAAGGAGTTCCCCCATTATTAAGTACAGTTATTCAGCGACTAAATCTGATAGGTATGTTATAGAAGGACTTGAATTATGGTCAAAATGTGCTTTATTTTTGAGGTTCTAAATCTGCAACCTGTTCATAATGAAGAGCTATTGCTGAGTTTATAGCATAGACCTATATGTGAACAGTGAGGTCTCATTCCCATTAATCCTAGATTGATTGCAAACTGTCTTGTCAAAATGCTTTTTAACATAATATGGTAAGTTGGTATCAAGCAAGTGTATGCTAAAGGACCAATAGAAGCAATGCTTAAACCCCAAGGAATAATTTTGTCCAGCTTTCCTCTTCCTACAGTATAAATCAAAGAATGCCTATAAAATATCTTGGTTTTTTTTTTTTGTTGTTTGTTTGTTTTTTTTTTTTTTTTTTGAGACTAGGTCTTGCGATTTTTGCCCATGGAACCGCAGGCTCTCGTTGCCCGGGGTACCACAGACCCAAGCCATCCCCAGCCCCAGCTTCCCAGGTAGCTGGGATTATAGGCGCACGCCACCATGCCCAGCTATTTTTTTGGAACTAGGTCTCGCTATGGGCCCCAGGCGGGACTCGAACCGCGATCCCTAGCCCTGGCCGCTTCATAGGCTGACGAGCCACCGTGCCCGGCCTTTTTTTTTTTTTTTTTTTAACTGATACTCAGTTTCCACAGTCATAAAATATGGAGATTGTATTGTATACTCTTCCAGGCCCTATTTATTCCAGTAAAACTGAGAGTTTCTGAACCTGCTTTTTACCTACAAAAGATAGATGATATCTGTTCTGTCAATTTTACCAGAGTATTGTAAGGGTCAACTAAAATCATGTTTGTGAGAAACCATTAAATGATAATGCTATACAAATTTAAAGAATTACTATTTTATATTAGAACATATGGGAGGAGAGAGGAATGCTCTGAGAAAAGGATATTTTTGTCATTAATCAGGTATTATTTTAGCAAATATTCAACCACTCAGGGATGCATCACAGTATTGTGGTGCATGTCCTAATAAGGACATGTTAAATAAATAAGGACATGTTAAATAAGTACACAATAAAAATCAGTTTCATTTGTCCTGAGACAGAACCTCAGGCTATTCAACTTTTCACTCTATGCAAAATGATTGTTAAACCCCATCCCAATAGTCATACAAGCCTCTAGGTATCAATTCCAAGAGTACTTTGATTTTTGGATAGTTCTTAAATTTGTTTCTCCATTAATTAGAACTGCATTCAAAAGCAGCAAAACCCAACTATCCTCAACTCATTAGAGGCCTGAAAACAAAGTATGACACCCTCTGTTTCAGAGCAGTGTCTCATACTGTAAACAACTCGTAATTTTTATGATGCTTCTCATAGGTTCCAAGTTCAAATCCCCCTATGTATCCTGATTTTTTTTTTTTTTTTAAGAGACTAGGTCTTGCTATGTTGCCCAGGGTAGTCCCGAACCTGCGGACTCAAGTGATTTCTAACCTCTGCCTCCCAAATTGCTGGGATTACAGGCACAGCACCACACCCGGCTAGTATCCTGAATCTATTCTAGCTTCCTTTCAGAGTTGCTTTTAAAAGTGAAACAATATATCTGAGAAAGTTTGTGGGTAGTCAGTGGACACATATCCTGTAGACAATGAAATTCCCAGAAATTTGCAGGGTGGCAGAAGCATTTTTAAATGGGAAAAGAAGATTGAAAGGAATACTGCCAGTACTGGAAACTAGAAAAAAATTATTTTTCTAATATAAGCAATCATTTCTGTATTACACAAAATGGACATGGAACATTATAAGTAATGTAGATTACTATGGTCATATGGAAAAATGTCATATTCAAAAATTATATGTGACATATTAAAGAGGATAGTCTATTCATATGACATCTTTGAGATATTCCTACCAGAATCTTAGTTTCTAAGACATCTATCTCTTTCAGAAACTGTAAAAGAATTATTAAAGGTAATAAATGGAATAAACACAGACACGTAAATATACACACCAGTGAACACCTGAATAAAAGGAGAAACATACCACAATCGTGGATGAGATTATAAAGATGATAATCTCCAAAAATTACTCTATACATTCAATGCCATTCCAATTGCAATTCCAATGGTATTTGTAGCAAGAACTTGGTAAGCTGTTTCTAAAGATCTCCTGGAAGTATAAGTATGAAAATTAAGAAATTTTGAAAAAATAACAAAGGACTTGACCTAGTAAAATTATTGAAAATGAGGGATGTAGGAAAGGAGAGCAGTGACAATTTTTTTTGAACAAAATGTAGTTCAAAGGAGAAATTCTTAGCATAAAGTACCAGCATTTCTTGGATCAAGAAATGTAAATTATAAAGCAGGCATATTTAACAAAATAAGACCACTGATATAACATTCAGCCAACATCATATATATATATATATATATATAGTTCTCTTATTATAAAATAATGAAAAAGAATTGCTTACAGTAATGATAACATACAGTGTGAAAGTCAAACAAAGGAGAGCAGAGAAGAATATATGAATAAATGTCCTCAAACTTGCCAAATCTGATGAAAAAACATTAACATATAAATGTAGTAAGATCAATGAATGCCAAATAGGATAAACTCAAAGATAGTCAAATCTAAGTGTATGACAGTTACATGATCAGAATGACCTCAGAGTCTTGAATGCAGTAAAAGAAAAATCATGCACAGTGTATCTTCGGTAAGTTCACAATCTGAGCTCTCAAAAATCAGAGACCAGAAAACAGTAGGATAATAAATTCAAATCACTATAGCAAAAAGAATGCCAAGGAAAACCATCCTTCATAGAAAGTGTGATATTCCCAAATAAACAAAAATTAAAAGAACTTAATGCTAGCAGACATGGCCAACAAGTGTTACAAAATGGAGTTCTGAAGGCAGGTGTTAATCCATGTGTATATGAAAAGTCAAGAGCATCAGAAAAAGTAATACATAAATAAAGAAAAAATATTTTGTAACACTTCTCATATAAAGTCAATCATAAAAAGATAAAACTAGAAAAAATGATGTGCTTATATAGTTTGCAGATGTAATTTATCTAATAGCACAAAAGAGAGGGGAGGGACTAAAGAACTGTGAAACAAATATTGTATATAATTGACAAAGTGATATTAATCTGAAATTGATTATTGAAAGGCCAGACCAACCGTGAAACACTACCTGAAAATGCTAAAGCAAAACAAGGGATTAAAATGGTATTAGAAAATTAACCAAAAATGGTGACAGTAGTAGGAGAAGATGAACAAAAAGACATAGTCTTGGAAAACAGTAAAACACACATCAGTAATTATTAAAAGTAAATGAAAATGCTCAGCAAAAAGGTAGAGTATGATAAAATACTTTTTAAAAATACAGTGCTATATGACACATATTTTTGATTCAAGGGAAAAGGACAGAAAGAAACATACCAGGCAAACAGAAACCAAAAAAAGTAATGGAGTAACTATACTAATAAAAAATAGAATTAAGATGTGTTACTAGAGATAAAGAATCTTTTATAATATAATAAAGTATGACTCCACCAAAACAATATAGGAATTATAAACATGAACCTTATAGAGCACCAACACCAACAACAAATGGGAGGTACAAGATAAAACAGATAACTCAACAGTAAATGTTGTAATTACCTAATTACTTTTATTAAATATGAAGACCTCAAATCAGTAAGCCAACTTTTCAGGCAAACCTTGAAATTCATAATTAAGGGTGGGTGCCAGAAAAGCCAAAACAATCATGAAAAAGATTCAAGTTGGATTTCAGATTTAAAATTTACTAAAAAGCTACATCAATACTATACCATCTAGTCATAGAGACAGAGATAAAATAGACGTCAAAGGCCAAAAATAAACCTTTGCCTTTAAAATCAATGGATTTTCAACAAGGACATTAAGATAATTCAACTCAGTTAACAGCATTAACGTGCACAAGCTAAACAAGTTTTACCATTATAAAAACTGAAACCAAGTGATGCAGCTCCAAGTATTATGAAGTAACAATGTCAGTTACTAGAGAACACCAAGATGTGAGGCAAGGATGCATACTAGAACACAGAGCATAGCTACATAGTACATTAACACATACTGTGATGTTTGGTATCCAAGTCTACCTATAGGGAATTGCTTACTGATAATGTTGCATTCTACAAAAAACTAGCTAAAGTAACTATGACTAAAAGTAAAATATATGAAATAACAGTACCTGTAAATTTGAAATAGTACATTAAGCCTTTGACAATATACTCCTTGGACATTTTTTATTTATGGAATATACTGAGGTCAGTTGGTTTTAGGGAAAAAGAAAACTTTGGTATGTGATAAAAAAATGGTGTGTATACTCTTAATTTGCAAGTGAAGTTTTTAAATTGCTAGTTATAAACCAGAATGATGTAACTATTAAGTAGGACCACTGAATTAAACACTATGCTGTGCATAGATACCTATCAAACTGTAAGAACTAGAACATGTAATTGGACAAAATTGAGAAATGAAACAATGGTAAAAACCTTCAAACATATTTTTCCTCACAAGCAACAGTCATCAGACTCTTAATACACAAAACCAAATTTGTGATGATGAACCCTCATTATAAAAGAGCGACATGTTGTGGACTAATGTGGTACTACAGACTATCAAACTACCTCTTCGCATTGGGTCCACTTTTACAAAGTGGACTGAATTAATTACATTAATACCCAGTTTCACTAATAAAAACTCAGAGTGAATTTTCACTCTTGTGGAAAAAATAGCATTTTTTCCCTTTGGATTTAACCCATTTTTGCTCATGAAATTTTTCATAAAAATGCTATACTTGCCAACCAGCAGAGAAAACCTGTACTTACTGACAAGTACACAAAACCTCCAGAAATTTGGAGGCACAAGCATAAAACTCCAGGAAAATAGCCACTGTAATCTATATGCAATAATCACACTAACCTACTTTGAAAATGTCACACCAGTGAAGGTGGAGATATCAAGGATTAAATTTGTTTTTGGTTCTTTAATACTATAACCAAACTTGAAGGAGTGGTGAACCTAACATTTCTGAAAGGTATATTTTGAGTAAATTGAGAATGCAGGCTTTCCTTTATACTCCACAAAATCTGTATTTTGGGAGTATAAGTATGAAAAAAAGTTTTCATGAAAGATCTGCAGTGACTGGCAAGACAAATATCACTATTAATATAGAGACCTAAACCTATAATAGTTAAGAATCACAGTGATTCCAAGAACCAATAATATCACTAGAGCATTACATTGGGATTAATAATGCCTGAAAGGGACTATGTAGCAATGACACTTGTGTATTTTGTGGAAAATTAAGCACTAGTAGATCTTCTATCATTGCTTATTGTTGGCAGAAATATATAAAATTTGGAGTACTGTAAATGGGGAAGACATTAAAGGTACCATTAGGCAGTATTACCTAAAACCCAAAAATGAGGAGGGAGGGGGAATTGGACATCCTACTACTCATTAAATGTTTAATAAAAGGCACCAGTATAGTAGCATCTCAAAATGTAGGAATCAGTAATGTTACTTGGAAACTGGGGAGTAATTTGTGTTAAATTTTGCAAAGGACACCCCATGCGGACAAGTGAGGTAGTATGTGAAGCTTATCAATGGTACTTTCATTCACCAGATGTCACTAGATTTCTGCCAATTTAAATGTATTTCTGATTTTGTAGCTGAATTAGCAGTCCTGTTGAAGGCTCTGAACCAAATTTAGATGTAAACCGGTAAAGAGACAAATTTAACATAAACTTCCAAATAACTACCTTATTCACCAACATAATGCCAGGTCTACAGTTTAGAAATATGTCAGGAGAAATATTTGCTACCAATGTGGAGAAGAGAAAGGTGTTCTAATATACTTGCAAATGGAAATAAATCATTCATGAAACATTCAACATACATACATACATATACATATATACACATAGCTATGGTTTGGTCCTTTTTGCTGAATATTTTATGCTATTATTCTCACGCTGAATATATTACCCCTGAATTTAAAAATCATTCCATTAAATGTCTTTACTATTGAATTAGTGGCTTCTAATTCTGCTGGGTAATACCATTAGAAGGAATTTACTTCAGACTCATGTAATATAACTTAACAATGGACAACAAGTGAGGACAAATGATGTACTACAGATACAGCTACAGATTTTTGCTGAAACACACCTAATTTGAATTAAGACATGTGAAAGAGAAGATGGTTGGTAGGGGCCAACTTATTGTTGCCAGAAATTAGCATAAAAGCTATCCTCAAAAGGATATAGAAATACATTGCAGTGAACTGTTTAAAAAGCCTTGGTGGTGGCATACAGTGTATATAGTTGCTGGAACCTATAGCACACTTGGAACCTATAGCAAAACTTGTAATTACCTCAATAAAACTTTTATAATTTGGTCTTATGTTGGTACAGAACCCAGGGATTCTAATGCAGTGTCATTCCTAATGGGGATAACAAAGAGGAAAACTGAGGACTCCAAAAACTCAATCATCTGCAAGTCTCTAATATCACAAATAGATTGATTTGATGTTACAGGTATACCCGTTGTTAACATGAGGGCTAACTGGCTATTTGAGTGTGCTATTGCTTCAACAGTATCTGATTTTCCAGTTGGACTATAAATTACCAGATTAGTAGTCATTTAAATAACCAGTTTATTATTTAATTGGGCAAACTTACTGGGTACCTATTCATAAAGGATGGATAGAGCCACACCAAGTAATGGACTTGAACACTGCACTACAACCAACAGCTAGCAGAGCACTTATGTGTGCATGTATATGAGCATTAATATAGAGCTTCTAGGATCAAAGATCCTTAAGAAAGAGTGTTTCTAAAAAGCAGTTTACTAAAATTCTTGTAGGCCCAAACTTGGGAATGGGAGATTCCCAATGGAAAAGGCCACACATACAGTTATATAGGAAAACTATCCTTGCTTCTCACTTTTCCATAGTGAAACTCAAATTGGACAAATCATTATAATCAGTTATGGCAAGGTACCTCATAATGCTAAAGTTAGCTTCCAATTAGGCATTAAATCCTATTCTGAAGACTCAAACTAGAAAGAGAGAGTAGCACCATGCCTAAGATGTTCATCCTCCTTACTTCCAAACACTAATTCTCTAGCAGACAGTCAACAAAGCCAGTATAGCCAGAAAGCACTCTGCAACAGTGTACATAGGAGTGGAAGATGGTCGATTAGAAAAGGGGTATAGCTTCAACATCCTTTCAAGAAACCAAAGTAACAAATCATTTATTGAAGACCTACTAAGACAGCTTAGCTACACTACCAATGTAGGAATTGTCGACATAACCTTTACTTCATAAAACTAAGATGTCCCGGGCATAGGAAGTAATTGCCATCGAGTCACATAACACAGTAGAGACTAACTGGAAAAATATAACCCAGCCCATCAGGGGATAGTTCAGAAGCACAATGTTCAGAAAAACCCTTGCTTGCTAAGTCAAGACAAAAAGTACTAGTGCTAGAACTAAAGCAGTTTCTCATCCACTTACAGGAAAATTACCCTCAAAGCCAATGGGTGCTAATTCTATTGCAAACATATGGTTTCCAAAGAGCAAGGGAATTATGTGTGACAAAATATTAGAACCTTTTCAGATATCAATACTTTTAAGACAGGCACTGATATCTTTATAGAGAATTTCACCACCTAAAAGATTGTTGTCTATGGATTAGGATTAGTATGTTCAGGATGACCACTTGAAATTCTGCTGCCTTGCTCACTGGAAGGGATGTTTATCTAACAAATATGAGCATTAATCAATTCTAATTTCTTCTTGGTTGTGGGGTGTGTGATGGGAAGCATACTGAGTGGTCCTACAGTCTATGGAGACTTGGACCAGGATATGTGTTTCCAGATGACATGCTCCAGTCTAAGAGAGAGTAGTAGTAAGAAAGGTGAACTAACCTTAGCATCCAACGATGAGACTCTTCTGTTCTGCAGCATGGGGAGCCTTGGAATCATTGAAACAGCCAAGCAGGGATGTATTCATGGATCCCACCCATACTCCAAGGACATGGTAAAAAGTATTTATCCCCCCACCCCTTCTGTGGAAAATTTGCTCGGTTTTTAGTTCCCCATGTACCAAACCAGATGTTTTTCACTGAAAGATGTGATTTTGTGTGCTGGAGTCTATAATTGACTATTTAGAAGTCAGTTTTATTCCCATCTCTACCAGTACACCAGGTTTAAAGCTTTAAATGAACCAATCCTTCCTTTTTTCCACTTTTAACATGTGGTTGATGGCTGAGATGTGAACCAGTAAGTGCAAAGCTTTCCCCTTTAAAAACTAGGCACAGCCAGGCACGGTGGCACGTGCCTGTAAGTGGCAGCCTAGAATGTTGTGGCGGGGACCAAGGATCGAGGTTCGAGTTCCACCGGGGCAATGTAGCGAGACCTAGTTCCAAAAAATAACAGAGCGTGGTGGCTCACACCTGTAATCCCAGCTACCTGGTAAGCTGAGGCTGGGGATTGCTTGAGTCTTTGGTACCCTGGGCAACGTGAACCTGCGGTTCCATGGGCAAAAATAGCAAGATCTAGTGTCAAAAACAAACAAACAAACAAACAAACAAACTAGGCACAGTATCTCAACCAAGGAATGGATAGCTCAAAACAGGGTACTGAATATAACAAGGTGCACTATTATGACTGGTAGTGATCAAAGATTACCTTTCATAAATATTACCATTAATATTGCAAAGCTCTTCTGGCTAAATGTACCAAAAAAAAAAAAAAAAAGGTATCAGGCTCATTCCTCCTCCCGATGAAAGCAGGGATTGTCTTTGTTCTCTTTATTGCAAATATTTTCTGGATTATTCTTGAGGGTATGTCTATAATCTTCCTTTTTGGTCAATATCATCTCACTGAAACCTTTACCAGTGTGGGATTTCTTAAGTCTTTTTGGAATCTCATTTCAAACCTCTTAATTCTAGAGTATACACTGCATATTACAGTTAATTGAAAGGTGGTGTGTCCCCAAGATGAATATCAAGAGTTTAGCATAACAGTATCTATCTGCCTGAACAGCCTTCTAGTCTTGATTAGCAGATTACACCTAAGCCAAAAACATCCTACCTGAAAGGATAGCTGGAATGTCACCAATACATATGACTGGAGATGCTTAAGGGGGACCCAGGACCTGGCCCTACATATCTATTATTCTGGTGGGAATGAATGTTGGGTGTTGGTTCTACTGTCTTGTAGAGGCATTCTCATCTTATTTTGAAGAAGCTAGCTTCCTGTATTAGGTGAACACAGTTCCAGTGTCAACTAAACTTCTAAGTTAACTTCTCTTAAACTTATCCTCAAATGCAAAAATGTAAAACATGGGAAATAAGAAGTGCTTACACTTACTGATGCAGGTGATCTATAAACCTATGTCTATAGGTTTATTTGCTGCTTAAATGTCCTATACTTACCAGATAGCAAGAAACTCATAACATTCATAAAAAAATTAAAAAAAAAAACCCTTAACATACCAATTCCCATTAACCCTCAAATTGAACACAGTGGTAGGTACTCAAAACAGCACTGGTAGGATGCAGGCTGGACCATCAATTCCAAGAAAGTCAGGGTAAGGAGAGAGAGGATACTTGGATAGAATAATGAAAGCATCTGAAGTTACACTTCTATCTACATAAAGAAAACAAGGTTCATGAACTCCATTTTCAACATACTAAGCAGTCTTGAAATCAAACAGGGAAGTGGCAAACAATTCATTTCTTTCAAAGTCACTGCCAATAACCACAGTGCTTACTAATTAGGGCTTGGTAGTAGAGCTGCAACCACCCCCAACTTTGAGAGCACTTGATAGGTTACAAACCCCCGTGTCCCTTAATACCTACAGGATATATACTCTTACCTTCATGCTACCCCAAATATCACCTCTGTTATTCCCCATCAACCTGACACCATATCCCCATTCCAAAGGAACCCCCCCCCCCACCTTACCTACTGCCATGGTAGCTTAAAAGACAGCCAAAAGTTGTTACTTTCCCAATGTATGAACTCACATAGCGCATACACAATGCTAACTCTTAAAATATACAGAACCAGAACTGGCATGAAGGGGGCAGAGGTAAGGCTGTCTTGTCAAGGAGATGGGGAGATGTGAAGATGGCTGCTGAGATATTATTTCTTCTTAAGCTGATGCTCAATTTCTTGAAAGTACCATGTAGTCTTTTCTTCTTTGAAAGATTGCAGATGGATCCTCCATCCCTTCCCCTCTCTTCAAAACCCTCACATTCTCATCCCTAGCATCTCCCCAACCCAGTAACTCTCAAATAGAATTCCAACAGCATCAGCCTGTATGACAAGAGAAACTGACCAGCTGTGCACTAACCTATACCTACTGCCTGTTTCTAGTTGTTTTCAGTAGATGAGAGGTCATGACTCTAAAACCCTGAAACATCAAAAGCAGGTGTATTGAACAGCTCATGTAATTTGCTTGAATTTTTAATAGTTTGGGGAGCCCAGACAGCCACTCCACACCAACCCCAGATCTTAGTGCTCACACATAAAAACTGATTGGGCCTAAACAATCTGCTATCCAGCCCTAGTACTCTGTAATACATGAACTTCTATTCTTTCTTTCAAACCACAGACCCTTTACTTTAAGGCTCAAGAGGGGCAATGTCCAACCTAGAACAGCTCTAGTGGCAGCAGAGACCTCGACAAGGCTTGGGTCAATTTCAACCATCATCTGAGAGTCACCAGCTCTTCTGAAGCATCAGTGGTGATGCTGATTGTGGAAAACAGTCTCACACCAAACTGAGACCTTCCTACTACCCTGCTTCTTAGATATGAAGGCACCATCCAAATTCTGCCTAAAGCAACCTTCAGGTTTGCTAAGAGGGGCACTAGGCATCCAGCATAGAGCACTGTAAATAATTATAGTCTCTAATACTTGGCATTCCTCAGGAATCAGTGAGATAAAGTAACAGATTAGCCTAATCCCATAGGACTGTGAAAATGAGACTAGTGGCCATGTGGTGTAAAGTTAAAAAATAAATGGGGGAAACCTACACTCCCTAAATCATCCTGCTCACCTTTCCAGGTAGGTCTGCTCAAAATTCCTGCTGTCCACAAACATTCTTTTATGAGAAACTAAATTGTTTGTTACTAAACTAGACCTGAGGTTAGCGCATCATAGGCAGAGGCGAGGAGGCAAGGAACAGAAGAAAAATTAGAGTAAAACAGATACCTCCAAGTTAGCCCATCATACACAACCACTATTTAAGAGAAAAAAGGAGAATGACACAGGTGAAAAGATGGGTACACACAAAACACATTCTTGATAATCTACAAAAGCCTTTCAGTTTTCTAGTTCCAGATGCAGGTCTCAAAAAATAAGAACAGAGAAGCACCTTGTATCATGCCACAAACTACAGCTGAGTTGCTGATGCTCCGGAAATCCCAGGAGACCATGATATTCATTCCTGACATTAATATTTAAAGGAAGGATAAATGACCCCAACACTCACCCCATCAATTTTGCTGAGAGTTCTTTATTTTACAAGCCTGCCAGTTTTTCTAGGCAGGTGGTTAAACTCTGAATATGAAGAACTGGAGAGGGAGGAGGTGAGAAGATTATAAGAAAAAAGAATAAATCTTTCAAAGTAGAAAGATGAAAGGGGGAAAGAAGGAAAGCTAAATGCATAGGTCAGGACAAGGAGCATGACACTGGGACACATGACAGGCCATGTACACAGGGGCTAAAGGTTTGGACCTATGGTATGATTACCCAGGTACAAATTCCTGCCCTGCAAATGACTTGCTGTGAGATCCTTGACAAGTCACCTAGACTGTAAGCGTGCCTTGAGCTTCCCATCCACTAATCCACTATGGATTAATAATATTCATAATCATCTAAAGAAAAGGGTTACTTCTGGTATTAAAGGCTTAATATATGAGAAGTATCTGACAGATAGCTACTACCCAATAAATGTTACTTTCTTTGGGGTAGAGCAGTCTGGCCCATCAGTCACTGCTTTTTTTTTGTTTGAGCCCTAACATGAGGATGTTATTCTGACTAGGGCCATGTTGCTAGTTATGAAACTGGATTCAGTTTTGGGCCTGGTGCTATGGCTCATACATGCTACAAGCAGTGTGATTTGTACATGACTTGAACCTGGAAAAAAGATAAAAGCTAGAAATTCAGAAACTTCAAGGACAAATCAAGTACTTGAGACTGAAATGCTTCTTAATCCCAAAGAAGTTGCTGGAAAAGAAGCAAAGCCTGACTTACAAAAAAGGGTTTCAGTCAAGACTGAAGAAATAGTTCTGAAATCAAAGCCCACCCTCCTCCTACCCTGTTGAAGCAGGTCTCTGTCAGGGCTGTGAGCACTAACAGTCCCAACCACTGACATAGGATGATCTTTGAAGAAATGATAGTGCTCAACTCCCCCTCTGTGCATAGCATTTTCTTTCCTATTAAAGAAACAAGAAACAAAAATCAACATTTAGAAAAAAACTGTCTGATTAGGGGAGGCTAACTGCATGTCGGTTGAGTCAACTGCTTATCTGCCAAGGAACCAACTGTGTGTAATGGCTTAGATGAGAATGAAAGTACACTCAGGTCATTTGTTGCAAGGCAAGTACTGGGGAATTTTCATAGGTATGAATGTAGTTATATATATCTCCCTTTGATATATATGAGTTAATTGTAACCTAAACAATTCAGAGCTTTTCTTGGGGTGTTAAGGGACATGAATTGAGCCTTCAAATTCAAACTATAACAAAAGAAATCTGATCTTAGTGGGGCGTGGTGGAGCGCACCTGTAATCCCAGCTCCCCGGAAGGCTGAGGCTAGGGATCACTTGAGTCTGCAGGTTTGAGACTACCCCAGGCAACATAGCAAGACCTAGTCTCCAAAAAAAAAAAAAAAAAGAATTCTAATCTTAAAATTATTTTCTCTTCAATTCACATTTTGATTATTTGCACAATGTACCTATTAATTAAAGGATGCCAGGAAAAGAGTATCTACAAGGTCCATCGTAGATAATAAACAGACATAAGATATTCAATTTGGGCACAGTAAAGCCTTATTATCAATGGGTTCTCCCTAATATCATTCAATAAGATAGTGTAGTGTAGATTATGACTTATTCTGTAGTTTAAATTAATAAAACTTCTCCCTTTTTACAGAAAAACAGTCCTTTCCCAACAACATCCCAGACTACAGGACATAATAATGATTCCTCACCTGCTATAATTCCACATTCCTCAGTGGATAAGATGGGAAGTCAGGTGGAGGTTGATGACCAGAGGCAGAGAGGCCTGAATTTCCAAAGTTGAACCTGAAAAGAAACATCTAGGGCAAAACAGTTGACTTGATTGCACACTAGTTCCCAGAAATCTCTCTATCCTAGAGCTGAAAGGCAGTTCTCCACTTGGGAAGACAATGGAGTACTTTGGAACAAGTATCACTATAAAGGGCTTCTTCTGTGGAGTATGGTTAAGTTTCAAAACTATGTGTATAATAAGGTTGTTAAGAAGGAGACATGGTCACATCCAAGTGTGTTCTACTAGACAGGTACCTTATTTTCTCTAGACATAATCATTCTATAAACTCTTACTAACAACTGTGCTGATCTTGCATTTAAACATAAAAAAAATTCCTTAATCTTCGCAGGAACAGTTACAAAGCACTGAAAAAGATTTAATTTTTACATCTAGCTAAAATATCATTGATTCAGATCATGAGACAGAAACTAGAGAGCAGAGATCCTGGGGCCAAATGATTCAGTGTGACATTTGGGGGCAACGTTACTGAGGTCATACTGACCTCAATTACCCCAGCTAAAAAAGAAGGAATATTAGAATTAAAAGTGGGTTAATACACACCTAAAAGAGTATCTATAGCAAGTGCAAAGTTGTTATTGTTTTCAAAAATCATTATAAAAAAGGATATTGTATAAAATAGACTGCTGTATGAAATATATCAAATAAGAGATGACCAAGAGGTATTTAAATAAGAAAGAACTTGGTAGAAAAGTGCTGGGAAAATGGTTTTAAAAGGGTAAAATAACTTTGCAACAGTCAAAGGTATGTTATTTAGTAAAAGAATGAAACAGAGCCAACTTAACATGGGCTAAAGGAGGAAAGCAATGAGTGGTGAGGGTCAGCGGAGCACAGGATGGATGATTGTCAAAGGGGATGTGAATTAGTGTGAAGATGTGTGAGGCTATATTATCAACAGTATCTGTTTCTTAAATATGGGTCTAATTATTTTATACTTGATTTTGGATGTACACATTTCTAATTTTGAGATACAAAACAAGCAATAGAAAAAAAAAAAAAAAAAAACCAATCAGGTCTATAACAAGTTGAGAAACATCCAGGGAGATAGACATACAAAGACATCTCCTCAGGTATGTTAACTGCACTGTTTATGTTCAAGTTTTGTTGAAAAACTAAAATTAATTCTAATGTTTTTTAAAAGAGGTAAATGTTATAAAAAGAAAAGCATGATCTGTGAGAGATCTGTATGTATTCATATTTAAAGATAGATAGGAAAATGTTTCTGCTAAAAGCCATCTTAAAATGTTATCAATACTAGAGAAAAATGTATCAAAAATCTGAGCAATTTTGCATTTTTTTAACTTGTGGTTTTGGTTTTTTTTTGAGACTAGGTCTCGCTATTTTTGCCCGTGGAACCACAGGCTCACATTGCCCCGGGGTACTCCAGACTCAAGCAATCCCCAGCCTCAGCTTCCCAGGTACAGGCACGCACCACCATGCCCAGCTCTAATTTTTTGGAACTAGGTCTCTCTATGTGCCCCCTGCTGGGACTCGAACCATGATCCCTGGCCCTGGCTGCGGCTTCCTAGGCTGCCACTTACAGGCATGTGCCACTATGCCCAGCCCTAACGTGTGCTGTTTTTAGCTCAAATTTTTTGCAATGAATAAGTATTCCTTTTATAATTTTTTAAATAGATTCTGTGATAGTGGCAAGAAGATGATTTCATTGAGTAATATAGATTTGAACTTATTCCTTCTTGAAGAAACTCACTAAAAACCTCAGAAAATATGAAGAGAATAAGAAAAAAATAAAAGCAGATTTTTTTTTTGTTGTTTTGTTTTTGAGACTAGGTCTTGCTATTTTTGCCCATGGAACCACAGGCTCTCGTTGCCCGGGGTACCACAGACTCAAGCAATCCCCAGCCTCAGCTTCCCAGGTAGCTGGGATGACAGGCGCGCGCCACCACGCCCAGCTATTTTTTTTTGGAGCTAGGTCTTGCTACGAGCCCCAGCCGGGACTCGAACCGCGATCCCTAGCCCCGGCCGCTTCATAGGCTGAAGCTTACAAGCACGAGCCACCGTGCCCGGCTAAAAGCAGATGTTTAGGAAGTAGACAAGAATTTTACACAACATACTAACCAACATGAAAACAATAAAGAAAAAATTTTTAGAAATCACAAAAGTATTTACCCAGTTAGTGTTATTGTTTAGTTTTAATCCAGGAGAACAGAGAGATGCCAAAGGCATCATATGCAGAATAAGGAAAATTTTTTGTTAAATTTCGGATAGTCTGTGCCAATATGGATGCCTTATAATTCCAGTCGACAACCAAAATTTTATCTTAATACTCCAGAGCCAATTTCAAGATTTTAATCCTAGAAATTAAGTAATTCTGTTGTACAGTTTTTACTATGACCATGTAAATTAGCTTAATAAAATACGGCAATAATCAACCAAAGCATTATATGTATGCACTAGAACTATTCACTAGTGATATAGCAATATACTATACTACTACACACTTTGACAAAAGTGCAAAGGGAGAGCAAAATAATCAGAGGCAAGGTGATGATAGAGCAGAAATGCAGAGTTAGTGATAGAGCAGAAATGCAGAGTTAGTGATAGAGCAGAAATGCAGATGCCTCCATTCCCTGATAGCTTTGTAGTTTCTAATCCCCAGAAGGCACAGTCACTCACCAGCTCCTTTGGTGGCTGTCAGTAAATTCCCTATCTATCTTACTGCTCACTGTCTCTTGAAACCTTGCAAATTATGATCTCCTCATTGGAATTAGCATTTGTGCTTTTCTTAACTATAACCTTACTAAAGCTAGAGGAAAAATAGAAAAATGCACAATAAATCTAGCCTTTCCCCAAGAGTTCCAAAATCTGAGAGAAGGAAGCATCTTTATTTATTCGAAAGAAGTCCCTTTTGACTACACCTGTTCATGGGACTCACGATGGGCCCTTAGATAGTGTTGAGAAGGAATAGCCTTGAGAGAGGGACCAAGTATACAATTAGAAAGGAGGAACTTTCAGCCCCACCTCCCACACTTTCATGGCAAGAGAGGGGGCTTGAGAGTGAATTTAATCCAGTGGCTAATGACACAATAAGACACCCAGAGCTACAGGAGCTTCCTGGTTGGTGAACACTTAGATACCATCGAAATTCCAAGGCAGAAAGTATGGAAGCTTCTTATGCAGGACCCTCCAGACTCTGCCCCATGTATCTCTTTCATTTGGTTGTTCCTGAGTGTATCCTGATTAATAAAATTGTAATGTTAAGTATATCACTTCTTCAGGGAGTTCTACGAATTGTCTCATAAAGTTAACAAACCTGAAATGGTCATAGGAACCCCTGAACTTATTAGCTAGTTTGTCAGAAGTAGAGGTGCTCCTAAGATTTTCTGAGGGGGCTGTAGTTTTTTTTTTTTTTTTTGAGACTAGGTTTAGCTATTTTTTGCCCGTGGAACCGCAGGCTCTCGTTGCCTGGGGTACCACAGACTCAAGCAATTCCCAGCCTCAGCTTCTCAGGTAGCTGGGATTACAGGCGCACGCCACCACGCCCAGCTATTTTTTTGGAACTAGATCTCACTACGGACCCCAGGCGGGACTCGAACCGCGATCCCTAGCCCTGGCCGCTTCATAGGCTGAAGCTTACAGGCACGAGCCACCGTGCCTGGCTTAGGGGACTGTAGTCTTAAGGAGGATTTGACATGTGGGGTCTGGCACTGAGTTAGCATCAGAATAGAATTTATCTGCAGAAAGTCAGGTAGTGTCAAAGTATTATCAATTTTTTATTATTAATCTATCATACCTCACTATTAACTATTTTCCAATATAACATTTTCATCAAAAAAAATTAAAAAGCAAAACACACCAGAAGAAATGATTCATTATGTAAACCCGTCTCAAAGATGCCCAAAATGATCACCAGTGTATAACCTAGTATATTAACTACCTGGAGAATACCGCAGAGATGACAGTAGTACCTTCCATTTCTGATAGAAAGCCTAGGAAATTGCAAGCTGGTAGAATGAGTTGCCCCAAGTCCTGTTTAAACAGATGGGGCAAATCATGGGCTGGCCCACTAGTGATCATAAGGCACCACGGTAGATATAAGGCACCACAGGCACCATGATAGATAAAAAGCCGTAGATCCTGAAAAATGATTTATCTCACAACTTCCCGGAGGGAGAAAGCCCAGAGCCCAAATCTGCAGCTGGAATGCAGTGCCTGTGCTTGCCCAGGCAAGTCTAATTCAGAACAAGCTATGATGCTGCTACTTTCCTTTTCCTTTGTGTTAATTTTTGAAAAGCTGTGTATCCTTACTATACCACTGTACTAAATCATAGCCATGAGTACAATTTTAGGCTGAGTCCTGGGATCTAGTGACCTTTAACATACCATCTGTTTTTTGAATTTGTTGTCAAATCATATAGGCAACCTTTATTTTCTTCCAAGTTTCAAACAAAGTGCATTTTTACTACCACAATTAAATATAACACATTTAAATTATGATGCATCCTTTATATTTAAAACAACCAGATGTTCTGCTTATAACTCTCCTTACTCTCACATATCTAAATCACTGGATTAGAACTGTCAATACAAGAAATTACATCTACAAAAAAACTTAAAACAAACTTACAGATCAGTAACTACTTCTGACTTGAAACAAAATATCAAGTTGGGTTTTAAGCAAAACAAATGTGCTATTCTGGCTAGCCAAGTCCCCCCTTTTGTTTTTGGAAAGGATAACTTCTGTCACACAAAAAAATACATTTATAACTTGTTCCCAGTGAGACATATTTCCCTTTAATGATGCAAAAGTCCTTTCAGATATTAGGCCATTAGTCTTGGCTAAAATATTTCTTATATCCCACTTTCAGTTAATGATATTACTATCAAGTTCCTGACTACTAAAAGTAGGTGCTTGTATTTTTAAATTATAAGTCCTTTGAATGTCTCTCTACTTGAATGTCTTCTGTCTCTACTTGAATGTCTTGAAGAAGTATAATTATACTTTATTGATCAAACTGTGCCTCAGGAGAAGATAAAGCACATACAAGCTGCTATCTCTCAAGTGACTTGGGTAATTCCCTAAGTACAACTAGAAATTGAGTAAGTTTCTTCTAAAAAACTACAACTATTGATTTTTAGTCTATGGTTAATGTATTCTCTTCTCTAATACTCCCAAATATATACTTACACTTGTACCTACTGCCAGGAACAGGTACATACTATCAATCTTTTTGCTAGGCTCTTTTCCATGGGAATAAACCATACGTACTTCAGGACCCTGATAGAATTAATTAACTGCAGCTTCTGTTACAAAAAAATTATGATTGATAAGGAAATGATGAGTCAACTGTGCAAAGATAAATTACAAGTAAATCATAGGTGACACACGGCAAGAGGTCAATAATCAACATTTTAATTTCTCAATTTACTACAAAAAATATCCATCATTGTAATCAGTATATTTGTTTCCACACGAAGCAAATATTCTTTTTCCTAATGCAAAATTATAATCACAAAATTGCTTAATCAGCAAAGAATCTAAACAAGTGTCATAGATAAAATAAATGCTCAATAACAAGGGCAGTTTACCATTCAAGATGTTTATATAACAAGTTTAACAGCAGCTTTAGCTGAGTGTGGGGTTATACTTCTCTTGACTATGTTATTTACCCTTTCTGGTTTTTTTGGGGGGGGAGACTAGGTCTCGCTATTTTGCCTGTGGAACAGCAGGCTCACGTTGCCTGGGGTACCACAGACTCAAGCAATCCCCAGCCTCAGCTTCCCAGGTAGCTGGAATTACAGGCGTGCGCCACCATGCCCAGCTATTTTTTGGGGGACTAGGTCTCACTATGTGCCCCCAGCAAGACTCAAACTGTGATCCCTGGCCCTGGCCGTGGCTTCCTAGGCTGCCACCTATGGGCATGCGCCACCATGCCTGGCTATCCTTTCTGTTTTGTTGAATTGTTTAAAGCATTCCTTTACTTTATAATCAGAAAAAAGCCAATCATTTTGAAATTAGCTAGGAGAAATAACTAGTTATTAAAATTAAAAGAAAAACTTAATTGTGGCTACATATAATTATGGTACAAAATATCTAAGGAATAGCAAGAAATACTGGTGAATCCACATGCTGAAAATTATGATTATTAGAAGGACATAAAAGAATTGAATAAAAGTCTCTAGAAGGGGAGAAGAAATATTACAAGCATACTAGTTCTGACCAAGAGAATTTACAAATAAGATGCTATTACAATATCCCCAAGACAAGGCAGGCTTTTACAAAGTAATTTTTTTAGTTAAGAATGAGTTGTAGAACAGTAGCTAAGAAAATACTGAGGAAATAAATGCAAAAGTTTATGATGAAAACAAGAGGGAACCATCGAGGGATCAGTCAACTACAAGCCAATGGTCAAATCCTGGCTATAGCCAGATTTTGATAAACTTAGCCATGCTCATTCACTGTCTACAGTTGACTCTCCTTATGACTAGGTGCAACAGAGGCTATGCAGCCCGCATGCCTAAAATGTTTACTACAGAACTTCTACAGAAAAATTTTCCAAGTCCCCACAACAGACACTTGAATTATGCTCTCACACCCAGTGCCTCTCTTATAAGGGAGTTTATGAAGACCAAAAGAAGGCAAATTTACAAGGTAGTATAATCTATGAGTAACATAAGTAAGCAAAAGCTGGAAGGTAAAGAAATTAAAGGCCGGAGAAGTCAGTCAATAGAAAAGAAGCATGATGGTGTGGTAAAGAACTTTAAAAATACTGATATCCAGAACCATTCTAGATAATGTTTAAGCATGAAAAAGTGCTGCACCAGAAGAAATTAGCTAAGTTAATTAGATTATTCCTTTTGAGAGGAAAAAACACAGTGAGAACTACAGTGGAAGCCAAAGGTAGGGTAATAGCAAAATCAGTCATGAGGAAGTAAATGCTATGAAGATGAAGATGAGAAAAACCACAGGTGATAAGGCAGAGAACAGAAGGAAAGAGCTGATTTGAGTCAATGGCAAGTGGAAAAGGGCCCCCGGAGCCACAGATCTGCATCTTCATGCCACATTGTTCTTGAGGTGCCTATGAAGTTCCTATATTCCTTGCTGCGTGTATCTTATTGTGCATCCATGTTATAAATGTTTTGAGCAAAGCCAGTATTTTGTTTCTTGAAACCAGAAATTCTATGTAATTTACAAAGTGGTACACGAACAGAATATGAGAGAGTTAAAGCGTCTGGTAATTAACTTGGTGGCAGGGTACAGTGCAGCAACATCTTGACAATACAAGTCAGGGTAGAATGTTAAAGGACTGCAGGAATTATGGCAATGTTATTGTTCCAAGACCACACATTCAAAGGTGTGAAGGTGAATTATGGCACAATTACAATATAAAAGATGCAAGGGGTTGAGGATTAAAAGATCATAGATTGGTAGGTGCTTCTGAAATTGGCAGGTAAATTTCTAAAGTGGCAAGACATTACTTCATTGTGACTTAGTTACTCTCTAATATTTCTATTCAAGATTTGAAACAGTTTAGACAGAAGCATCTTTTGAAATAAATATACTGAGATGAGAAGCATATGTGCTTAGTGGTCAAAATATAGAACACACTGAAATAAGTGGTGGTTACATTCAAAATCCTGCCTAAGATAAGCACACCCTCTCACAGTGCTTGAGAAGAGGCAGTTGTAGACAGTGATGAGCTGTAGAATATGACCTGCCCTGTCACATTCTACCTGCCCTGTATGTACTACCTAAGTGATACATTGCTGCACTACTCAAAAAGTGACTGCCCAAGCAGGGGGGGAGGTAAGCCACTGAGATTCCTCCACTGGGGAATAAAGTTGTGAAATGCAGGAGGAAGGCTTTACTACAGGAGTAAAATCTTAAAGGATGTCTTTGGGAAACATGAGCTATAGCCAAGAGCATAAACAAGATTTATGACAAGTAATTGAAATTTTATGAGGAAGCAGAATTTAATCAAAGCTAGGAGATAAACTAAAGTTTGAGTGGACCATAAGGACAGCAACGAAGCAGAGACAAAGAGGAAATTAGACGTGTTATGCTGAGCTTTACTACAGTTAACAATACTATGTTGAATAGAGAAAATTTGCCAAGCATAGACCTCAGGTGCTCTCATTACAAAAAGATGCTTAACTAGATAAACTAGTTTTACATTTGACTGTAGTAATCATTTCACTAGGTTTATCAAATCATCACATGGTGAACCTTAAACATACAATTTTTGCTATATAAAAAATAGGTATTTAAGATGGCACACTAGAGGAATGGTAGAAACTTTTGTTGATATTCCCAGATGGGTCTAGAAACCATCTCCAATCTGAGAAGAAATTGAATTTTATATTCTTTATTTTTAAGTAGCTTTTATTCAAATTAGGACTTTCTTTATTTAGATACTTGTCTGCCGTAGAGGCCACACATGAATTGCCTATAGGCCCAAGGGGAGTCTATTTTTTGAAAATATGAAAGCCTACAATATCAGAAAATGCTGAAAGTGAGTTTTCTAGAATTTGTTAGGATGTAACAGTTTATTTAGGTTAGGGTGTCACTTTATTTATTTTTCATAATAAAATGAAAAATGCTGCTAGTATTCCATAACAAAGCTGCTAATCAGGCATTTAAAACCATCAAAGAGGAAGCTGTGAGGATCTGAGAATTGTTGCTGTAGAATGACTTCAAAGTTTTTCAGTAAATGATCAGGTAATAAATAAGCTCTTTGTCACAACTGTGCTACTTTGCTACTAAAGCATAAAAATATCAGCCATAGACAATAAGTAATTGAATAAGCATGGCTGTCTTTCAGTAGAACTTTATTTATGGACATTAAAATCTTACTTTTGTATAAATTCCACTTTTTTTTTTTTTTTTTGAGACTAGGTCTTGCTATTTTTGCCCGTGGACTTGCAGGCTCACATTGCCTGGGGTACCACGGACTCAAGCAATCCCCAGCCCCTGCTTCCCAGGTAACTGGGATTATAGGTGCACGCCACCACACCCAGCTATTTTTTTGGAACTAGGTCTCGCTACGGACCCCAGGTGGGACTTGAACCGCAATCCCTAGCCCCAGCCGCTTCATAGGCTGAAGCTTACAGGCACAAGCCACCATGCCCGGCTCTAAATTCCACTTTTTTTTTTTTTTTTCAGTTTCCCCAACAATAAGAAAATGTAAACACTGCTCTTTGTTCATAGGTTGTACAAATACAACTGGCCACTTTCAGCCATGGATCAGTTTGCTGACCCTTGATACACAGAAACGCAAGGTTACATCAAAGATGGTCATGCACTTTTTTTCTTTGAAGATGTTCTATTTAATATACCCAAGGATATTCTGATGATTGTATAAACTGTTCAATAGGCTATCTGTGTTTTTTTAAATCATCTTAACCATATTCAAGTGTACAGTACTTTAGTGTTAAGTATATTAACATTGTTGAGCAACCAATCTACAGAATTTTTTCATCTTGCAAAAGAAACTCAAAACTTATTGAACAAAAGTCCTCATTTCCCCCCTCATACCACCCCCAAGCAACTTCCTACCAGTCCTTGGCAACCACTAGATTTTTAAACTCTGTTTCAAAGGAGACATGTGTACATAGGGGATCTAGCCCTGAGGATGCTAGTTCCCTTATGCTGCTTTCCTCAGGGTCTTGTAAGGTTGTTTAATCTGCAGTAAGAAATACAATTACACCGAACCAAAGATATACAAAGCATACAAATTCAGCTGGAACAAAATTTCACAAATGATACCCTGTGTGAGATGGAGGCTAGTATTTTCTTGTTTTTTAAAATCTCTATTCTATCTTAATCTATTCTTTTTCTTTTTTTATTCCCCACCCCCAGCTCCAGACCACTCTGGGCTAGTCCTTCTTTTTCTAACCTATATGACTACATTCAAAACTGACAAAATATTTTTATTTTAAAAATGTATATTACTGAGGTAATAAATGCTTTACTGCACTGTGATTCAGGGGTATACGTCCTCAAATGTACTTTACCACATCACATCCACCATGAGTATCTTTTACCATATACCACCATGCTCCCACCTCCTCTGTCCTTATCCCAACTAGTAGTCTCAATTTTGCAGTCATATTTCTAAATTTTATTTTGAAAACTGAATCAGACCAGGAGAATCTGCTAACCTCAGGCCAACTGAAGGGTAATACTATGCACCCATGTTTCATTAATTACATGGAAAAAAAGACAACATCACAAATAAGCCAAAATGATTGGCTAAAGGCAGAAGCTACAAGATTATAAAGTTATTGATAAATATACTATGTTGGCCTGTAACATTTGAAAAAAAAGTTAAGCTAGCAGTTAGGTTTCCCGTAAAGAGCTACAAATTCTGTCAATATTGGGCTGCATTTCCACTGGGCAACAATCAGCATGAGACAAGTAGTAAAAACCTCCTCTTTCAAATGAAAAGTGAGTGTTTCATTTGACCACAATCACAAACATTCCCTACTATATCCTCTTAGAAGTATCAGCTGCTCTTGTCATCACAGTTGCTCTACTATTTTTTAAGAATAGGGAAATCTCTTTTCTACTGTCTTTGTCAAAAGTAGATAAATGAAAGGGAAGTGGAAAGAAACCAAAGTTGGGTTTCAAGAAAAGGGAAGAGAATGAATGTAAGCACTGTCTTACATTTAACCAGTCATGAACCTTGCTGGCATTTGTAATTGCAATCCCTGAAATAAAAGATGGCATAGCTAGTTGTTAATGGATACATTAAAAGCTAGGAAGAAATAAGCAAAGTAGAAGAAGCAGAATTTGAGTATAGTCGTTTTATATTCTGCAATATTAATTGCAGAACACAAAAATGAAAACCAATAAATACTGCTGTTGGTAAATAAATATCTAGCTAATCTGGAACAAGACAGGCCTTGTAAATTTGTGTCTCAAAGAATTACAACTGGACTATCAAAAGTAATCATAATCAGCAAAGGATTCACAAACAAAAGGGATACAGCAAACTGACAAACACTATGCAGAGGTGAGGCTAAGGAGGCTACATACAAGTAAGTAGGACCTAGGAATAAGCTAAAAACATAAGGGGAGGGGAGACAAAACAGAGTAGGCAAGTCAATAGCTAACGGGAGAAATAAGACACAAAAGATAAGCAGGAAGACAGAGTAGCTCAGTAACATAAATGGCACATTTCTAATATGAAAATGCACAAACACAGCTTCTGAGCTTCCTTCAGCTTCTATTTCAAAGAGATGTAACCTATTAAGGCCACCCTTTCCTTGCAATTTTATGTGAACTCAGTAACCATAATCTCCTCACATGTGGCCAATCAATAACCTATCATTTACCCACTGGAAATTTGCTTCTAGCAATCAAAACAAAATCTAACTAAAGCAGAACTTGTGAAGAATTTTCTTTTTTTTAAAGATGTTGCAAAAAGCAGTTTGTGATACCACGTAATTTAGATTTTATACCTACCAGAAAGTGAGACTTTGGGAAACATGGTGAATGCTACAGTCAAATTTAGAAAGCTAAACCAGATACAATAAAGTGGACATGCCATAGTGTCATCCATACCCAAATTCTTTATAAAGGAAACTGCACCACAAACATGCTAGGAGAAGAAAGCAGTCTTGTGATCAATGATTCCTGCTTCGAATCCAAGTCTGGTCAGAGCAAGGGTTAGCAAAATTCAGACTTGAGGACAGACATCTCTGACATGAAAGCTATTCCCAAAACAAGGATGAGGTAAGAAAATTTGATTCAACTTACAGTTGGAAAAATAGAGGAACAGAAATGCATGGATATAGAACAAAAATGAATGGATACATAATGAAAGAACATATGACAGCCTATGTGAGAATCCTGAAGGATATAAGTAAGATCATCTAGGCAGTGAGCACAGGAATCAGAAACTAAATGTAAGAAAACTATCCATCAGTGACAGAATAAAAAATTAAGGAAGAGGGAGCTCAAGAACAGAAGGTAAAGAATAAAGTATATAAAGAAAGTAGGGGTGCATAGTTATTTGTGAGACTGTCACTTCCAAAGAGAATCAGGTATGATACCTCCAGATGCACTATGACTGGGTTGCCTTCTAGTTTCAGAGCAATTAAATGATTCTGTTTATACTTATGATAGCTGAGCTGTTAGTCTAAAGCACACTGGGATTGTACATAAGGAAAGACATTTGTCCATGGTAATCAGTAGGCAAATGTATACTTGACCTGACAAATAGCAACTGCCACCTACACAATCTCAGGAAACTTAACAACCTATAGGCAATCAGATTCTTAATTTAATGTCAGCATGGAGAGTAAGAGCTGAAGCAGATTGTCTATAGAGGCAAAGATGAGGTTAATGAAGTCCATACCTACAAAGGAAGCAAAAGCTCTAGTTATGAGTAAGAAAAAAATATAAGTATTTAGTAGCTAGGTGATAGAGGAAGACAGAATATGAAGAAATCAGTTAGCAGTTGAAGCAAGATGACTTACACAGAAGACCAGAGAGATAAGTTCAGTCACATGAATAATACCATGCTAAAGTTGGATTCTGTAAACTACTGCAAATGAGCCTGTCCTTTACAATAAAATTTAAATTGCAGGGAAGATACCGTCAAAAGAACCATTAATTTGAACTGGCTATACTGAAGCAGCAGGTAGACAGTGAAGCAAATCATTTTAACATCCCAACAAATACTAATGGTAAGCAAAGCATCCAGTAGCTAACAACTATACTTTTGGAAGCCTAAAATTGTGAAATATGTACAGAAGTAGGTAATTAGTAGCAGGGACTGGAGGTTAAAAAGTGCTTCAAGAGGTTGCAAGGGGGGAAAGAAAAGCATGAACATAAGGAGCCCACTATGGCTAAGACAAAATAATGAGAGATATCAGCAAACTACAGTTTCCAAGCCAAATCCAGTTGACTGTTTTTTCTAGAAATAGTTTTAATGGAAGACAAGCACATTCACTCATTATGTAGTGTTGATGGTTGTTTTAATGCTACAATGGTATTATAGAAAACATATAGTCTACAAAGCCTAAAATATTTACTATCAGGCCCTTCACAGAAAAAGTTTGCCAACTCCTGTCATCAAAGAGAGCATTAGCAAAACTGAGAAGTCAGAGAGAAAAAAGGGGAAGAGAAATTAAAGTTATGTTTAAAAGTCGAGTCCTGGAGAACATATTCTGAAAACTCCTACCGAGATATTCATGAGTAAGTACTCTTATAAACCCTTAACTCTGCTGCACATTTAAAAAAATTAAGTTATAGCATATTTTAAAGAGAATTCCAAATGGAAAGATTAGTATTTAAAAATAAATTATGAGCTATAAGAAAAGATATTTAGGCTGGGCATGGTGGTGCGTGCCTTTAATTGCAGCCTATGAAACAAGGCTGAGACTAGGCTTGAGTCCATAGGTTCGAGACCCAGCCGGAGTAACATAGGGAGACCTAGCCTCAAAAAATAGCTGGGTTTGGTGGTGTGCACATGTAATTCCATCTACCTGAGAAGCTGAGACTGGGGATTGCTTGCATCCGTGGTGCCCCAGGCAACGTGAGTCTGCGGTGCCCCCGGGCAACAAAGCAAGACCTAGTCTTAAAAAAAGAAAAAAAAAAAAAGATGTTTATCCTCACTGTGGAATGCAAGTGGAGAATATAAATATTTGAGCTACATAAAACTAACAATTCCAATTGGAGGAAATATCTATATTTCCTATATAGTAGACTGAAAATCATTATAAGATACTTCAAAATAAAATAAAAAACAAAGACTTAACTATTCTATTTCATTAGGAATCAAAGAAACAAAAACTGAAACACCAAGGTGACCTCTTTTCACCTTCACAATTGTCAATTTAAAAAAAATATATGATAGAGTTTATTGGTCAGGACAAGAAAACAAAGGACATTCTCATATACTTTGAAGGATTCTATATTGAATCCAATCTCTGGAAACAAACATGAATACATGAAAAGATTTATAGCATTGTTCACATTAGCATTATTTCCACAAAATTTAAAGGACAATAATTGAACAAAGGCCCAAATATCAGATACAAATTAAATGTTTTCATTCACACTCTGGCATTTGACAATTTAAAACAGATGCTATTAAAATATATTTAATGGCATGGGGTATGTTTGAGAGATACTAAATTTAAAAGAACAGGCAACAAGATTGTATTAATGACTCTAATTTCCACAACTGCCAAGACTGCCACCCCAAATACTGACTTTTGAACATAGTAACAAATAAAATTAAAAATAAAAAAAAACTGCCAGGCACCTAGCGTGTGCCTGTAAGCACCAGCCTATACAGCATGGCTAGGACTGGGGATTGTGGTTTGAGTCCCACCCAGGGCAACATATCGAGACCTAGTTCCAAAAAAATAGCTGGGCATGGTGGCATGCGCCTGTAATCCCAGCTACCTGGAAAATTGAGGATGGGGATCCTTTGAGTCATGGTACTCCCAGCAACGTGAGTCTGCGGTTTCCTAGGCAAAATAGCGAGACCTAATCTCAAAAAAAAAAAAAAAAAAAAAAAAGTTGTGGAATATATATACTCAATGCAATACTACATGGCTATTAAAACGATTAAATAGTGACTTCTGGGACAAAATGGATGTGATCAAGTTGATTATGCTACATGTAAGTAAGTCAAAATTGGATGGTTTCACTCATTTGTGAAATATAAATAGCCAAACAACATACACAGGTGAAATACAGCAGGAATAAATCTTGGATTTAAAGAAATGAATGATTAACTGAGGGAACGGGAAAGAGAGGTTTTGGGGGAGACAGATGGGGTATTGGCACAAATGGTTTGGTGGAGGGTGAGTGGATCATGTGCATGTATAGAAGAACAAAAATGTTAGGCTCAAAGGGGGGCAGTGAGCAGGAAAAAAATTAGGCCCAAAATGAAAAAAAGAAAAAAGAAAGAAAAACCTATGGGAAGGAACAAGAGCCTTTCAGGGATGGTAATAACAAGGTCCATGAGGATAATATCACTCCATGAAGAACTCAAGTTACTATCTAGAGGACTTACCAAGTCAGGCACATAAAGCACAACTCACAAGCGACACTAGAGTGCTAATTTAAGTGTAGCTGTATTATTGTATGAGTAAAGATACAATGAATGTATGAGTAAAATTACAATGCTTTGACATACAAGTTTTTCTGTTCTTAAAATCTTTCTTTATGAATACTATAGAGGTGGGGTTGGCACTGCTAAAGCTCCTGGGATGAAACCAAACTAATAACTGTTCTTATACATGAAATTTTAGTGGAACACAGTACTGGCCATTTGTTTTCATACTGTCTATCACCGCTTTTTATGAGGGGGAAGATGTATACCTGAGGGAAGAAAAATCACCTATGGTCCAAAAATTAACAACAATGTGAGGAAAAGGTACTTTGTTTAAAAAATAAATTAAAGAAATGCTACAGTAAAGTCATAGTTATAATAACTTTCTGGATAATTGAAAATGGCTAAATTTTAAAATGGTATTGCTGAAAACAAACAGGATAAAAAGAGTAACTACAATGAGGCATTCAAAACAGTAGATTTTTTTCTATATATATATATTGCCCAACTTGTGAATGTACTTTTTGGGGAAGTTTAATTTGATAGGAAGAAATTCAGAGGCAATCTATGAAATTATATACTTTTTATGATCAGCTGTAAATCCAAGTCCCACTGGGAAAAAAAAATGGGAGGAGATGGGGATTTGCAGACACACTACACACTACATTTAACCTTAACCTAAACCAGGAATTGGCAATTCTCTGTGAAAGACCAGATGGTAATGCTTCAGGCTCTGTGGACCATGCTATAGTCCCTGCTGCAATTACTCAACTCCACTGTAGTGCAAAAAGCAGCTATGGACATAATGAAGGAGCATGACTGTGTTCCAAAAAACTTTATTTACAAAAACAGTTGGCATGTAGGCTGTAGCTCACCAACTCTAGTCTGCAAACTATGTGGACACCATCACCTTTCCAGCAATAATATTTACAGAAGTGTTATTTGAAAGATAGGTACTTGTTTTCCATTTGCTATGAACAGAAAGTAATTTCATCAGTGTTATCTAACAGAATAGATATTTCTGTGGAATTCTAGCTGGAACATGTTGATCTGCACAGCAGGCTATTACAGTGCCAATGCACCTGTACCTGAGTTAACATTTTGCAAGTGAAAGGATTTTCAGTTGGTACTCTGATTCTCATGAACCTTTTTTATTTGGTATAGAAGTCTAATAACATCATAGAGATTGTCCAGCATAAACATCATGCAGGAGGGTGCACGTAAAAATGAAGTAAGAAGACAATGGTACATAAACAAATGGTGAATGGCTATGTGGGAGAGAGATAAATGCTAGTTCATTCATAGGGTCATCATGAAAAGTTAGAGGACCTACATATCCCTCCCACCATCGCTCTTATGCATCTCAATCATCCTTCAAGGAAGGGTGATTTCACACATGTCCTTATGTCCTAGAAGAGAGTGACAAAAGAAAGGCAGTCCCAAGTCCCAAGATTGTGCTCACCACATTCTAGTGCTTCGAGGAGAGTGAAGGTAAGTTAAGATCTTTGGCCAATGACACACAGTTTCACGAATGATTCTATGTGTTCCAGCATGACATCAACTGGTCCTCAGTTTTGTTATCTGTAAAGTAGGAACAAACCCTACTTCTCAGAGTTACTGTAAAGTTAAAATGAGATGACACATATATGTAAAGCATTTATCTAGAACATGAAAGGTACTTATAACAGATAAATGTTACAATTATTAGATGACTAAAAAGGAAATTTTCAGAAGTTGTGTGTGGACGCTAGATGACTTGCTGGAAGAAAAACGAGGAAGAAAAAGAAGAAAAAAAATCTCCACAATAAATCTGCTGTCACAAAAGGAGAGGATGGGCAATGAAGCTAGAGATACCTGAGGCAAAGAACTGGGGTTTAGACAGCAAAAACCAGATTTATACAATCCACTTTAGCTCATGCAGAGAAAGATGTAGGAGGACTTTTTATAGCAGGCTGCTAACATTCATATCTTTATATGGTGGGCAATATCATTATAAAAATAAGTTGTGGTGGGGGGACACAGAATGTAGGGATTCCCTTTATATCAGTGACTATCCTAAATTTGTCCGTAGGAAAAGTCAATTTTTCTATTATTCAGGTAGACAGTGAATGTTAATCTAATTAAGCTAGTAGGACTTACTCAATTACTCCACAGCCTACACCAGGAACATTATTCTAATCAAAATACCATCTCAAGACCATCCTTATGGGAAAAGGTGACCTTTCTCACTTGCAAGGAAAATGGAAGCTACCAAGGAATAATCTGGTCCTTAAGCACTAACTCTAGACTGACTAGCTTAAGGCAGGGATGGCAAAGATACCCAAGAGTGCTGTCTAGCTTTATTATGAACCATTTCAGTGCTTCCTAAAGTCCATTAGGGGGTTGGCGGAGGGGAGAGGGACTAGGACCACTGAGGAGTCAAAATGAACACTAGTTTAATTGGTTTATGAGGAATGCAATCCAGAAGACACTGTTGTCACTGAAATGACTAATCCAAAGTGTCTTGTATTTGGCGGCTGAAACTGAACCTCCACTATGAACATGCTTTTGCCAAGGACTTATGGAGCTCCACAGTCTGATAAAGAAAAGCCTTCAACATGCCTTTTGAAAGAAGACTCTCCCCTTAGGGGAAGTTTAACTAGTGTCCTGTTGACACTATTTGTGACAGGCAGCTAATGCCATCTAATTTACTTGGGAACCATTTCAGTCTTCACAGAAGTATCATGGGCTCGGTAAGCATATAAACTGACCGAACTGCTTTGAGAAGGCTGGATTACAGAATAAATTGTAGGCTTTAAAAGCAGTGGCTTGTGAAAAAGACATTTTTGACTCAGCCTTTCCTCCTCTACTTACCTTATTCACTCAGAGGACAACCCTCGTCTGCTGCTGCATGTTCACTCACATGATCTGGTACACTCTGTAAAATACTCGTCGAAGATATCCTTCACAATTCAGCCTAGTGAGGGTTAGAAAAGGAAAAAAAATATCTATCAGCTATGACCCTCCCATACTCAAGTGGGTCAGGTTCTACCCCACTAAGAGGCAGTGGTGGGTATTAAATGGGAAAATGGAAAGTGGAGAGAAAAATCCATGACTGGATTGTTCAGGCTAACCTAATCTTTTTAAATGTGATTTTTCACATCATAACAGAAAAACTTCCAATATAAATTTATGATACACTACACATACTGGTTATTTATTCCTTTGTCTACTTTCACAAAAATGAAAGATTCAAATGACAAAACTCTGTTGTTATTTAGATGTCTCTGATACTTAGTAAGCATTCAACAACTGTCTGTTGTAGGAAGAAGTGCATCCCCAATTCTCCCACCAACTGGGAATCACACCCACAACAAGCAATAACTTACCAAGGTTTCTCAACTGTCCACAAGGACATCCATAGCAACAGTATTCATCCTGACTCTGATGAGCCCACTGAGCAAGAAGCCTCAATTTAAGTGAAAGGTAAGTAAGTGCTGCTCTTGACCAAGTGACAAGCTTTCTGGTTGCTTAGAAACTGGCATTTTTAATAAGCATCCCAGGTGATTTTATGTATAATCACATTTTACACCATGGAAATTTCCTTCATCAGAGGAGCACAATCTCAGAGGCTATTATAGAAAATATTTCAGTGTGGAATAAAAATGTTTCTGTTTCACGTGTTCTCCTCAGATTTAGATGGAATCTTGAAGACACAAAACTGGCTTCAAATCCATTTTTCTATACCAACCAGTTATAATCTCGAGCAAGATACCTAATTACCCCATGTGTAAAAATGGATTAATGGGGAAAGGAGAAGTTAGATTCATTATTCTGCAGAATAGCCTGAACATTTTAGAACTGTTTTTCATATCACAATGGGAAAAGATCAAAGAATTGCCTAGCACGGAATAAAACTACTTTCCCATCCCACTACCTAGGCAAGCCCACCAAAGCCACTGAGCACTTACCAAGACTTCACAATGGTTTGACAACCACATTCAGGGTGCAGATTTGAGTGTCTGACAATTTTCTAGTAACCTCACTGGGCCAGGCAGGACTCAATGTACCTCTTTACCAATAGCATGGTTTCTGATCAGGCTTGGTTGAACCTGTAGAATAGGAAGAAGAAAACATATAAAACAGAACAGTCAAGGTTTGAGATCTCGCTTTAATTTTACTTTTACCACCTCAGTGACATAACCAACTCTCACCTAGGACTCAGATTTCATTTATTAAGCTTATTATCAACACAAATATGTTGTTTATCTGGCAAAGGTTGTTGAAACACCTACAATTATTATTTAATGAAGATTCTTGTCTCCATTTTAACGCAGAAGCTTGGTGACAGAGGTACCAAGTAACTATAACAAAGTGTGAGGCTCACATGTGAACTCTAATGTTAATTATCTTCATAAATGCCTGCAAGTCCTTTCCCCTCTTCATAGTTCAACAGCCCTATCTTTGAATGGGGTCAAACTTGGTCTCTTAGGGCTCCTTCTATGTTTGGCAGTTATGATTCTCTGTTCACCTCCCAAACTCAACCACTAAAAGGAATGGGGCTCTGATCCCTGAGACCACACAGGACTAGCCAAAGACCTGTCCTGTCACCCCTCATCTTCCCCATGGGTCCTTCCTTCCTAAAGAAGCAGCCTACTGTCTCTAGTTTACCTTTTTCTAACAACTTTGCATAAAAAGTAACCCGGAAATCTGGCAATTAATTCAGGAATGGTCCAAAGCCCAGGCTATTAATTATCATTAGATGCTGTCAGTGCAGGTTATTACAACTATGTTACTCTGTGAGATGCAGCAGGTAACCCTTTAACCCCAGGAAGACCCAAGGAGCAGTTTCCCAGAGTTCATTTTTAGCTGTTTTGCCCACTAAAAGCATAAACATATGTCTAATAGCCTACTAGTGAGGCCTGAGCAGAAAGCTCTCCCACCACAGAAAGGGAAGACTCACACTGTAGGGCTGGGCATGGTGCCGCATGCCTGTAGGCGGCAGCCAAGGAAGTCATGGCCAGGGCCAGGGATTGCAGTTCGAGTCTCGCTGGGGGCACATAGCGAGACCTAGTCCCCCCAAAAATAGCTGGGGATGGTGGCATGTGCCTATAATCCCAGCTACCTGGGAAGCTGAGGCTGGGGATTGCTTGAGTCTGTGGTACCCCGGGCAACGTGAACCTGCAGTTCCACAGGCAAAAATAGCGAGACCTAGTCTCAAAAAAGAAAGGGAAGACCCACACTGCCTGTGTGCATGTATGTTGGATGTAGTGAGTGGTTGGAAGGAGCCTTGATGGGTTAGAACCATCCCTATTTTTTTTTTTTTTTTTAGAGACTAGGTCTCGCTATGTTGCCTGGGGTAGTCTCAAACCCGCGGACTCAAGCAATCCCTGGTATCAGCCTCCCAGAGCTTGGATTACAGGCATACGCCACCATGCCTGACCGAGCCATCTCTATTGAATAAAGTAAAGCAGCCATTACTATACAGCAAGAAGTGTACACCCACAAGCACCTGCTGCCACTAGGAATTACTTAGCTTATTAATGCCCAGAGGGGCCAGAATGGGAAAGGAATTTGTACAGGCCTAATTGGGAAATAAATGGGAAGCATAAACCCTAATGCCTAAATGCCTGTACTAAAGAGACAAGAATAGAAAGCTGGTAGATACTTTCTCGAAGACAGAGATCTTGTTTCTACCACTCCCTTCTCCTACCCTACCCAGCCCTTTTCCAAATTAAACTGCTTAGTTTCCACTCCCCTAACTGCTCCCATTTATTCCACATCTGTTCAGCTCAACAAATTTCAGAGTGAAAATATTCTCAATATTTATCTAACTTTTAAAGTCACAAATGCACACAGCGAAAAATAACTCTTAAAATATATTAAGAATAGAAAGAAAAAAGCACACACACACAAATCACAGAATCCCCAAAAGTGTTGTTCCAATGACTTTCATGTACATGTATAAACATGGATTTTTATCTTTATTTTTCAAAATTTAGAAGAAACCATACCACTATTCTGTTGTGTTCCCCCACCCTGAATTAATACATCTTTCCAAATGAAATATTCAGCTACAAGACTTTTTATTTTTAACACCCACATTGTAGTAATACATGAGTTATTCATAAGTAAGTTTTTCCAATTTTTACTGCTATGAACATTTTCATACCTAAATATTTAGACTAGCCTTAGCTTATTTCTTTACAATATTTGGGAATATATCCCTAGAAATAAAATTGCTAGGTCACAGGACATGCAGTTTTTATGCTACCCACTAGTATATATTGTCAATCTGCCCCACAAAGGATTATACTAAAGCTGGATGTATCCTACTAAGAGATGTACTACCTTCTAAATCTTTGCCAATGTAATGGGTGCCAAAAGTAATAATGTATTTTTTATGACTACATTTATTTCTAAGAGGATTACAAAGAGAAAACTAGACCAGGCATGGTGGCACATGCCTGTAGGTGGCAGCCTAGGAAGCCACGGCCGGGGCTAGGGATCGTGGTTCGAGTTCCACCGGGGGCACATAGCGAGACCTAGTCCCCAAAAAATAGCTGGGCGTGGTGGCGTGCACCTGTAATCCCAGCTACCTGGGAAGCTGAGGCTGGGGATTGCTTGAGTCTGTGGTACCCCAGGCAACGTGAGCCTGCGGTTCCTTGGGCAAAAATAGCGAGACCTAGTCTCAAAAAAAAGAGAGAGAAGACTGAGCTTAAATCAAGAGAGAGAAATAGAAATAGGTGTAACATTCATCATCATCGTCATCGTTATCACCATCACCATCACCATCACCATCATCATTGTGATTTCAGTTTCCTTAATTGACACTAGGAGTATCCATTTGCTAAAATTCCAACGAGCTGCGCTAATGCCGAATATCACCTCCGTGGTATTTCTACTTCATTCTCCTTTAGCAGATCTTCATGATAAGAACCAAGTAGAAACTACTTAGAAAAAAAACCTGTCACCGAGGCCAGCAAAGTGAATGAAGTGCACAGCAATACATTATTGGAAGGATTCATTGGCAGTGAACCTGGACTTCTATCTTTCCTTCCCATTCAGTTTCCAGTAAATGTTGAGCTGCAGCCATTTTTCTTCAGAAACTAAATGGCTTCTCTCTCTGAGATTCTTATTCATAGGCAGATTTGCTTATACATGGTTAGGCTGCAGTGGTATCCATACCAAATTGGAAAATACATGTAAGAAACAAGAGAAACTATTTTTCAGTACCATGATGGGTCAGACACAAATTAGATCAAAATGCATGGTGTCAGGTATTTTTAAAACCTATCCAACAAAGGTGGATGAATGTGAATTAAGCAAATACAGCAAAATGTTAATTGCACTAGCTAGGTGGTGGGTTTTCGCCATATAATTATTTTAACTTTTCTGTATGTTTGAAAGTTTTCATAATAAAATACTGGGGAAAATCCAGCAAACAGTTTGAAAAATAAGGCTGCAAAGTTTTTCGCTATATTTTACTCCTCCTGAATTGAGACTATCCAATATTCTTTGTATATATTTTATCTGGCTTTCTTGCTTTCTTGCAATTAGAGGTCTTGGAGACCTCTAATTTTTTTTTTCAAATCCCCACCTCCTCAAGCCCTCCAATTTTTTAATGACTTGAAATAAGTCATAATATACTCATAGGCAAATTACCAAGATAGTATGTTCAAAGTTAGGAAGGAGGGGTAAAAGAAAGGATCCTAAACTCTTGAAAATCTAGTTCCACCATCTGAATAAGTGAACATTTCAGAAACCTTATCTATTTCTTAGTAATTAGCATTTGAACACTCTAAACATATGCCTACTTTTTAAACAAGTCTACTTTTCTGCCTTTATTAATTCCTTGTTTTTCCATTTCTCATTTCAAAGAGCTATGCAGGAAGGAGAGGGACAGGGATAAGGCACCAAGATGTATGTTCATGCACTTCAAATTAAGACATAACAAAAGTGATCTCTAAAACAGACACTAGACACTTGATATTGAAGTCACAGTATTACTGACTGCAGGATCCTGGGGGAGGCCTTATAATCAACCTCCTAGATTGAGTGGGTCCTAGCTGTCCCATCTGTAAAATAGAAAAAAGACTTTTCATAAGCAAAAAATGAATGAGGTTAAAAAAAGAAGAAAACTTTCTGAGATGTTAAAAGTATCTTTGGTGAATGTAAAGGGAAACAAAACCATCACTATTCAGGCAATCTTGTTCTGTAAAGGGCCAGACTTTGTATGCCAAACATAATGTCTGATCAACTACTCAACTCTGCCACTGCAGGCTTAAGAGGCCACATACCAAACATCAAAATGTGAAGACAGTTGAGTCTTAATAGAACTTTATTTGCAAAAACAGGCAGCCAATTCTGATTTAGAATGTGGAATTCTACCTAGGACTACTTCTTGGATGGCCTGATGAAGGTGAAAGGGAGCACGTCTATAAATTGGAACCATTTAGCGAACCCTGGGCAATGATCTGGCACGTTCCGTCATGGAAGAGGACTGTCAGCAGTAGCAACATCTCTAAGTACCCAGGACTGAAATCCAAACACGAAAATAGCTTTACCTTAGAAAAAGACTCTTGAGAAGATATATACATAGCTAGAGAGAAATAGCAAGTTTCTGACCACATGCCTTTTGAAGTTGATAGTCCAAAGCCTGTGGAGATCACGTTAGCAGGCACATAATAAATGTTTGTTGATGAGTCATTCATTTATTCATCCAATAAACATTTACTGAGGCCTACTAATGTGTCAGGCTGAGCTCTGGAGATGAAGACACTGTTCCTGCCCTCAAGGAGCTTACAGTCTAACTGAAAACATAGAAGGGAGACAGGCATATACACAGACAATTACAATACAAACTGATAAGTGCTGTAACACTTATCAGGTTGTATTATAATGGCCGATGCAAAATTTCTTTCCAGGGGATGCTTCTCCAGGCTGCTGCTGGCTGTAACATGACAGGGGAGGAACAAATTGTAGAAATTAAAGTTCAAATGGTTTTAGGCCATTTCACATATCCAGGCAGTCCCTAACTCCTGATCACAGATAGATCTGGAAACTAGACACTGACATGACGTAAATGGTATGCCCATCTCTAGATAGGTATAGACCTCCAGTAAAGGAACTTCTCAACTAACACCTCTACAACACAAGCCTACGTTGTTGTTGTACTGTTTTGTTTTACTTATACATCTGTCCACCTCTCTGGCTTAACATCTACAGGTAGCAAAATACTGAGAAATGGGAACTTACAGCTTACTATATCAAGTATAAATGGGTAGCAGAAAGCATTAAGTATCTACTCACCAGGTATCTCTAAATCTGGTAATCCCCACAGTTCAATGAAAAAGCAAAAATTAGAATGCCATTAAATATAAAATATAGTGCATAGTTCATATATTGATAATAATTTTGAAAGGTTTACTTAAAATATTATTACATTCTCTGAAGCCAGAATAAGAATCCCTCAACCCAAGACCTTTGATAATACCAAGTCGAAATCACCTATATAAATAAGAAAAATGAAGTCGTTAACACACTCTGCCCAACCCCTTAACACAAACTGGATGACTGATAGCAAGGGACTCCTTAAGATGAGGTTAGCACTGTTGACTAGTCATTTGGATCAGTTGAGCTTACACAAAGCCAAAGTATGGAATATTTCAGTGTTTTAGAACATTCTTAATAAGGCCTAGGTTTTCTGTCATTGCTATTGTGTTTAAGTGTGGGTGGAAATATATTTTATAATAAGGTTTAGGGATTTTAATGGCTCTTCTGTTCTCTGCAACAAACCAGGTTGATGACATCCATGAATTGTTGCCATTTACACTGAGATACCTGTTGTAGGACCCAATGTCTCTGAGGGCACTGTTTTATAAGCTAAGCATACTTATTACTCTTGCCTATACAGTTCTGTTATGCCAACTGTCAGCCCAAACTTATAACACCTTCTCAGGTGCTACAGTTTGTTCCTTATTGGTATTTTACATCCCTAAAGCACTATCTACAAATATGAACATTACAATATGTCTACATCCTCTCCCAGATTATTCATACAATATCATTCAAATAACCCTCTGAATGGATGGGAGAAAGATTTGTGTCTTGTCTAAGCTGGTTTCTTATTAGGGACAAAATGTCACCATGTCTTCGCCACACCCCCAGAGCCAGGAAGCACCACTGCTGTGCAACTTAAAAGAGTGCTTTCTTTTTAGATAAAAGAAAAGGTCATCTACTTAAAGGGCAGACAAATATTATCTCAAAATGGCCACCAAGAATCTGATATGTATCTCATGTAGCATTTGTCTTTGAAGTCACAAGTATTTTTTCTTACACATGCATATACCAGGAGCATGTACTATTTCATCATACACAAGCATGCCAAGAGTATATATATGTGCAATCAATGACAAAGACAATAGATCCTTAAACAGAGCTCATAATACAGAGTTCTTACAAACAGATAATATTCAGACCTAAAATGATAACATTCAGACCCAAATGATTCACAAAAGGAAATAAAGGCTATAATTAACATCACAAGTCCAGCTTCACTAACAATCAGAGAAATTAATTATAAGAGATACCATTCTTGTACATATAAAGTTAGCAAATAAAGTTAATTGTAAGTATCTAAAAGGTTGGGTACAAAAATTGACATAATTTTTTGAAAGCTATTATGGCAAATCTTTATAATGTTCAAACCTTTTGATGAATAATCCTAACTCTGAACTCTATTCTATAAAGAAATAACTCAAAATAAATAAACAATAAAATTGAAAAGACATTCATTACATAATTTAAAATATCGGAAAACTTGAAATACTTCCATATCAAAAATACCATGAAGCCATTAATTGACAATTACAAAGAATGTTTAATACACAAAAAATGTATCCTGTAATGTTAAAAAAAATGCAATGTAAAAGAGTACAAATATATGATTGTAGAAAAATGCAGAGAAAATTAAAAGTGAACAAATTTGTTAACACTTATCTCTGTGTGCAGAAATCATGGCTCTTCCCCCCCCCCCATACTTGATGGTTATCTTCAGACAAAGCTATAATTGAATATTTACCAAATTTCTAGATTGAGGGAACTAGTTAAACAATGGAAGAAAAATCACAAAAATTAAAAAACAAAAATTAAAAGGCAAACAGTAACCTGGAATACATATTTATATCATTACAGATTTCTGAGTAATAGCCTTCTTCACGAACATATTCAAAATAAGCAATAATAAACATTAAGTCAAAACTCCAACAGATAAATCAGTATATGACATGAATTAACATCATGTGGAAAGAAAATCACACTAAGAAACATGGAGGGGAAAAAAGAACTAAAACTAATAACTAAAGACACAAAATTAAAACACTGGTTTTTATCGATAAAATAACTTTTAAACAAACACCACTAAGTGTTTGAATGAGTTAAAATCAGTACAATCTTTTCATTAAGAAAATTGGTAATATATATTGAGTGTTTTAAGTGTTCATACCCTTTGACGTAGTAATTACACTTCAATGAATCCATCCTAACCAAATAGTAAAATATATGTACTTTCAGCCTTTTATTTTAACGAGGAAAAAAAAGCTTCCTTTATTATTGGGCAAATAATAATATGGGTAAAGAAAAACCCCTAATGCTGGAAACCACTGGTTGTCTCAAAGCATTAGAACAGATCTCAAACCAGGCAAAACAAGAAGGGTGTGTCCAGCCTGCCGCAGTCGGCCATTTTAAACACTCCGCAGAACAAAAAGCAAAGAGGGGTTGACTGGGGTGGTTACCATAGGCTCCAACTCAATGATTCTTTACCTTTTGCCTTCTACACATTGTAATCCAGTATGAGGCAATGAATAAAAGGCAGCAAACAAGTCACCTTTTTTACAAGCAGAACTTGAAACCATAAAATAATGGCTTTTAAAATTTGCCCCCTCATTTAAGGAGGTAAAATATAAGAGCACAGGATTCTGGAGCTAAACTACCTGCATAAAAGTCCATCTCAGTCATTCAACTAGATGTAAAGCCTTGGAGAAATTCCTTAATCTGTGTACTTCAAGTTTCTCATTTGTGAAAGATGAATAGTGGTACTACTATTCTGTAAGATTGTCAAAAGTATTAAATAAACTAAGGCATGTGGAAAAATCTGCAGATGAGTTCCTGATACATAGTGCAAGTGCTTGAGACGTTTAAGTACAACTATTACTATAGACAGGGAAGCAGATCCTGAGAAGTTTAAGGACCAAGATGAGATCACAGTTAGGAATATTGAAAAAGACCTGCAACCTCAATTTTGGATCCTGTGTCTTTTTTACTACATTTCTAAGGGTTAAGTTATTAGCTCTCGCGATTAAAAACAGATTCTCATTGGCAGAGATTTTACAGCAGACTAAAAGAAACAAAAACCCAAAACTATCCCCTGTAAAATCACCGTAAAAATAATGGTATTATTACCATTTGCCCAAACCCTCGGTTTAAAGCAAAATATAAGCATTTGGAAAAGCAGCCCAATTTTCACTCAAGGGGAGAAAAATCAAAGGCTTTTTTTTGACCAACATTAACAGTAGATTCTCACAATATTGCAACCACTGTGCTCTGCTATTCTGATGGGATGGAACAATATGTCCAGAGCCAAGAATAGGGATCTTCAAGCACGACATAAAGCCCTTCAAATGTGCATTGCCCCGAAATGAACTGTTTCCAAGTGTTCCCGTTTGACGCATTTCCTACAGACAGTTGCTGCAATCTTTTATAGAGTCATCATCGCCTCCACATCTGTAAGTCACATTATCAGTAGGCTGGTTAGAGGCTAAGATTGTGAGTTAATTTCTTGGTGGATTTGGCCAGTCTATGAAAACCCCAGCTCAGGTTGATTGATCCCTTGGCCCAACCAGAAAGATAGATTTTTCTCTGCAGGCCCTCCAAGCCCAAATGGCCAAGCAAATACAACTTACCTCCCCCCTCGCCATTTTGCAATCATAATTACACGTTATCCGCGCGCCTCCCC
>PVHY01006031.1:0-77758 GCA_004024945.1 Uropsilus gracilis
TCCCGCCTGGGGCCCGTAGTGAGACCTGGTTCCAAAAAAAACAGCTGGGCGTGGTGGCACACGCCTGTAATCCCAGCTACCTGGGAAGCTGAGGCTGGGGATGGCTTGAGTCCGTGGTACCCCGGGCAACGAGAGCCTGCGGTTCCACAGGCAAAAATAGCGACACCTAGTCTCAAAAAAAAAAAAAAAAAAAAAAAAATGACAGCCTTTGGGGAGGTATCAGTGGAGCAGGAAATATAAGATATCAAAGCATTTTAAATATATATGCTCATAGCAAATCTATTTCTAGGATTCAATCCTACATAAATAATTGCAAATGTACTTGAAGATCATGAATAAGCCTATTCCTACAGTATTATCTGTAGCAGCAAGATATTGGAAATTAATAAATTGTGGTTCATCCATTCAATATAGTGCTATGTTGAATTAAAAAGAATGAAAAGGGTCTATAAATGTGCAAGATATTAAAAATGATAAAAATTAAATTATGAATGAGTATTAAGTATTATGAACTCACTTATTTTAAAACTCTATTGCATCTGTAATATTTTTACTAGAATTTTATGATCAGAGTTTTCAAACACACCAAAATGTTCTTGTCTAAAATTTTTTTAAAAGTCAGTGCTACATTTCCAAGTTGAAAATAAATATGGCTATAAAACTGAGCATATAGTATGAGCCCATTTAGGTAAATGCAGATGAGGTAAAAAAAAATGATGTCAAGTAGCACGTTCAGAGTAAAGGCTGGATGCCAGTCCTGGCTGTTATCTCCAAGAATGCATATGGGACGATCCAACTCAAGAGAGAATCAGCTCCCTGTTTCCTTCAAGTGAATGTTTCCCTTCATCCTGACAAGGGTAGGCCAACAGGCAGCTGACAGCTTCCTGCCATTCATCTTACCCCCTGCTTATGCTGAAGGGCCGCCAGAAGAAATAAGCTTGAAACAAAAGAAAACCTGGACATCCTTCCTGGCAGCACAGGCAACTGGCTTTGGGTCTCTGGAAGGAGAGAGCACCGGAACTCATGAACCAATACCCACCTCCTTATCAGGCAGCTCAAGGCCATACCCAAGGAGGGGCTGGGCACTGGTGCTGCTGCCACAAGCAGAGGTACAGTTTGGCCAATGAGAGAACCCTGCAAAGCTGTGTGCATGAGTTAGAGTTAGGTCAAAAAACTGGGCACAGCTGGAGAGCACAGTGAATTTCCTCCTAGAGCAATGGGTTTTAAGGTCAACTCTTCTTAATTGCATTTGGAAACAAGCTCAGGGGAATTCCCTCTTACTTCATCCGTAAATGTTTTTTCCGACACTGCAAAATACAAATAATAGTATTTCTTGTGTTCTCACAGAGCACCAGACACCAGGGAGGCAGAGGCCCTTTAAGACTATTAGATTATGAAATTCAAACACCATCCGAAGAGATGCTCCCTAGAAATAGTCCTCTAGTGTGGATGTTGAAACCAATGTACATGAAGGTGAAGCAGAGCTCACAGCACCTGTGGAGGTCACACTTTGGACTCATTTCAGGCTGAATTGGGCTACCATGGCACAGAGAAATATGCTTCCTCCTTGTCTATGATCAAGACTCTTTCTACCTCCCTCACAAAAACATATTACTGGCATTGTAATCACAGATAAATGTTATTCCATTTAGGCCCACCCAGATAATCAAGGATAATCACCCCTTCTCAGAATCCTTAATATAATAACCTTAAAACACTTCATTTATTTATTTATTTTTGCCAAAGAAGGTAGCATAGTCCCATGTTGCAGTGAATAAAATGTGGGTGTAATGGAGGGGGAATTTCTCAGTTACTTTTGCAATGTCAATTTTCTATGCTGGCAATAGAGTATGGGAAGAGGCAGGGAAACATGAGTCTGAATCCCTGCTCTGCCAGACACTACGTGATAACTTCAACTCTTCATAATTGAGTTTCCTCACTTATAAGAATGTGAATAATAAGACCTCTTTCAAAGAATTGCCAGGAACAACTCAATAGCAACAAAACAAAACAAACAAAAACACAAGATTCTGATGAAAAAATGCACAGAGAATCTGAATTTTCCAAAGAAGATGTACAGGTAAAAAGGTTATCACCATCACTAATCATCAGGGAAATAAATGCTAATCAAAGCCTCAATGAGATGTTATTTCACACCTATCAGAATGACTATCATCAAGAAGCCAAACGATAATAAACAGCAAGAATGTAGAGAAAAGGGCACTCTTTGTGCACTGTTAGTGGAAATATGAATTGGTATGGCCACCAGGAGAATAGTATGGAGCCCTCTCAAAAAACAAAAAGATAGATATAAGCGAGCTCCTAAGCTCACTTGTGTGTATTCAAAGAAAACTAAAATACTAACTCAAAAGGATATCTGCAACCCCATGTTCAGAGCAAAATTATTTACAACAGCCAAATGTGCAAACAGCCAAACATGTAAACAACCAAAGTGGCCATCAGTAGGTGAATGCATAAAGAAAAATGGTACACAGTTGTGATAGAATATTATTTAGCCATGAAAAAGAAGCCAATCCTGCCATTTGTGATGACATTGATAGACCCTGAGAATGTTGGGTTAAATAAAACAAGCAGACAGAGAAAACCAAATACTGTGTGATCTCACCTTTATGTAGAATTTTCTTAAAAAGCAAGCCTTAACAATAGATACAGAGAACAGATTAGTGGTTGCTAGGGAGGAGAGAAGGGTAAATGGGGTCACAAAGTAAAAACTTGTAGTTACAGGATTATTAAGTCCCAGAGAGGTCATGTCCAGTATGCTGACTATATTGGATATTTGAAATTTGCTAAGAGAGCAGATATTAAAGTTCTCATCACAAAAATGAAATACTTGTAACTATGTGTGATGGTCACTTCATAGCACAAACATACATTGAATCACTATAGTATACACCTGAAAACAATAAAAACTTATACATCAATTTTTTTAAGAGCTGCCACAAGTATTAAATAAGACAACATGTTAGGTGCTTTTGCTCTCAAAGTGGCTGACTCTCAGCAAAATAATGAATAGAAATAAAGAAATAAAATTTATAAGTACAAGCAGCTTGAAAGGCCTCCTACCCTGGAAGAATCAGTGCTTAGAACTAAATCCAATCTCTGGCACCAGAGTTCAAGCTTGCTCTCTCAACAGATGATGATATTTCAGGTGCATGTGCTCTTGCTTTTCAGAATCAGCTGGTCTCTGTTATTTCAATTTTGGACACCCCTTTATTCTTTCTGGACAATTATGTTGCTGCATCCTGCAGTCTCCACTCCTACTTTAGACAATGGCTCCTAGGAAAGCAATATCATGTTTCCAAATGATTTAGAAATAATACACACCCTGCTTAGTTCATGGTTGAGGTTGAGAATTTGGCTTGGACAAAGATCTTATCAGATTGGCTGGCATTCCACTTGGACTGCAACTTCAGGGGTTGTTGATGAAACGGGGATTGTAAACAAAACGGATTTCAATCCACAAGCTAACTCAGAAGCCACATCTCAGTCAGGTTTTCTGGGTCAGAGCACCAAGCAGAGAACTTGGGAATTAGGTACCATGAGCATTTTCTACCTCAGGCTCACACAGCAGGGTTAATTCAGTTATTGATAATTCAACAAAAAGTTTGAATACATTTCAGACATTCATAACACTCATCAAATTCTCATGTCCCCACCCATCCTTCAACCACTTCCTCGGCACCAGCTCCTTGGGCTGTAACAGACTCAGCTGAGGGAATGGTGAGCGCAGCTGTGTGGCGGGTTTGGAAAAACATTTTGAATACTTTGGATCTTGCCAAATGCTTGGTTAAAAATTATATCCCCTAATATCTTAAGCCATGTGTATTTTAAGTGGAATGTAATCCATATGTGTGTGACTCATTTACATGCAACTCACTCAAGCATGGCTCACCATAAGCATCGAGATCCAGCTAAGCCTTTCCTAAGCTCCTCTCTGATCTGGGAAATTGAATTTTGCCAAAAACAAATGAACTCCTGACAATAGATGGTCAAAGAGAGCAGTCCTTTATCTTAGAGAAGACACTCAAGTTTACTTATGACCCCAAAGGAAACTGGAGATATGGGCGAGGAGAGGGGGACATGGGGTTTTGCTGGGCACTGCCTAAATGTGTTCACCAGGCCTCCCTCGAACAGCAGTAGCAAGAGGTGATAACTTATCTATCCTGTCTGGTGCTGAAAAAACCCTTTCCTGCCTGCTAATCCTCTCCCTCCAGGTCCTGGGGTATGATGTAATTCAAAAAGGGTTGAGCAAAAAGAAGAGAAAACTCTGGAGCTAGGCCACAGGAGCAGTGAATGATTCTTCGTTTTCCAGGATGGAGTCTGATTTCTAAGACAATGAAGCAGTTTCCTTCCCTACATGTATAAGAAGGCAGAGGAATGGAGAGATCAGAAGGAAGGGTGGGTGACAAGTCAGGGGAGTTGAGAATGCCCAAATACTGCCTGCACAATACTGTTCTCCAACAGGCTGAAGATTGATATAAACACAGAAGAGAACAAAGATCCACTCTCAGGCATTACCTAGATTTGCACAAACAGGCTTCTTCTTTGACTAATGGTCTTGAGCACAAGGGAAGGGTGGGACTGAAAATGGGTCTCCCTCTCCCAAGCTCAAACCTAAATCTTGCCTCTGTGGAACTCAAGGGACACTGGTATAGACATGAGAGCCAAGAGATTAGCAGAGAGGACAATCAGTCCTCCCTCAGTGTTGCTGATCAGTTCTTAGAAACTGGGACTTTAAAGCAAAATGATATCATAATGAAATCATGTCTTCTAATAACATCATTTTTATTTAATGTAGGCCAGGATTGTTGATCTTTTTTATTTTTTTCCAGCAATGTTATAATCAAATGCTATTACTCTAAGGCTTACTGCAAGCAGCCAAAGGTGTTCCCAGCCAAGTGCCCTGGGAAGGTGACTTGGTATGCAAGGATCCTGCCCTATGGCAAGGCAGCCCCATATATCCTGTAGTGTGTTCACTATGGCAGGTCAGGATGCCCTCCTCTAAGGAAAAGAGAGAGCCAGGACCTCCCTGGCCACCTCTCAGAGGCTTAGAGCTAAGGACAAGTCATTTCATTTCAGCAAGAACAGTTTTGTCTAAATATGGCTTCTGGGTTGGTGAACAGGTTCCTAGAACACGGGTGAAATTACATGGAGAAAAAAAAAAGCATTATGGATTTCTGTCTCAAAATTGTGGGTTGTGAAAATAGTAGCCCACAATTTTTTCCCTGTAATTTCTTTTCTCATATTTGTGTTGCCTAAATAGTGGGTACAGTGCTGGCAGTACTTCTTCAATCACAAGATCTGTGGCTTGGGAACCACTTGCCTTTGTTCCACTCCCTGCTCTCTCCAGGGAAGCCTCCCCAGCTGAAGTGTACACTCCCAAAGGCAGGGACTTTCCTTTCATCTTTCCACTCACACAGTGCCCAGTAAGGAAAGAGAGCAGGAAAAAGCATTAGAGCCTTATTGAGACAAAAGGCCCCAATTTACAGTTCAGAAAATTAAGGCCCAGGAGGGCTAGCGGGCTGGTTGACCAATTTCACATCACCTGTCTGAGCTCAGCATCAAACCCACCGTCCCTGTGAGAAGTAGGCTTCTCCTAACAACCGTTATGCACCAATACTTATAAATGATGTGAGTGCATGTAAAAAGATACACTTTGTTAGAGCAGTGAGTACAACCTTTGTGACCTACCAATAGGTCAAACACAAATGTGCAACCTCCTCCCCAATGAAAGCAGCAGCCTGTGCAGGTGCTTCAGAGACTATGTCTCTGAGTGATGTGTATTCGTACCCAGAGAGGAAGTGCCAGGGGTGCCCACCAAGCTCTTGCCAGCAGGCTCTCCTTGTATGTGAGAGACTGTCACTCACTTTGGCATGGCTATGAATTTCACAACAACCTACATGGCTTCTGCAGATAAAAGCCATGAATGAGAGGTCAAAGGAGTTGCCATGGACAGGGTTCGAGGCAATGCCACAGTGCCCTGTTGGAACCAGCTACTGGGTCCTGTGCTACACTGGCCCTTAAATAGCAGCACATCTCACTCACCCTCATTATGTCCCAGAGAGGGACACTGAGGTTTAGAGAGGAAAGAGAGCTAGCAAGTGGCAGATGCAGGATCTGAATCCAGGCTATCAAAAACACAATAGTGATATTCAGATGTTCCTTGTGATGTTCTTTTCACGTGCTTAGAGAAAAAGGAGTGTGTCTCCCATGGAAACGATGCCTATAGCTGTGCCACTGCAGAAAAAGACTGCCAACTGCTGTGCTGCTATGCTGCTGAATGAAGGCACCTCAGGGTATCCACTGAAACGCTGCAAGCCTCTTCGATGTGCCCTCTTCACTCCTGCCCATCCCCCACGCTCCTCTGTCCTAACCATTCTTGGCCATGTTTCCATGTGCAAATTCCACTGGAGGTCTGCTTGTTGCTATTCTGGGCCCTGTGTTAGCACGTGGGCTGTGATTTGATGGGAAGAGGCCAAACACCTCAGGATAATGAAAAACAAATCAGTTATAGCTTTCCCTCCCCCTCTGCTCCCAAAGGCCCTTGCCCACAGCTCCTGGGAGGCTTGCAAATTCAGTATGGGGATGAGGAGGAGTGAGGGAGGAGAGGAAACCTTTGTAAGCCACTCTAGTTGTGGAACTTGACTGTTCCTTCTCCTTGGAAATGTCTCTGACTGACCATCCACCTGGCTCATGTCCTCAGCTCTACACAGATACCACCCACCACAAGGTCCTCTCTTAACCACCCATCAGAACAGATGCTCTCCAGGCCCCCTCTTCTTAGCTGTCTCCACAGCTTGTCACCAGATGCACTCACTAGTTGGTTTGCTTACCGGTTCCCTGCTGAGAATCTACACTCAGGCTCTACCCCAGAACTGACACTGTGTGCAGACATTGGGGAGAGAGTGGGAAGTGATAGGGTGGGGAGGGTGTAGAAGGAAAGAGTGAATGAATGCCCTGAGGAAGTTTAGAACCAGCCTAACAAGGCACTGGGCACAGGACTGGGTGCTCTCAAACATCACAGGATGATGATAAGAAGTTGAACACAACAGCTTGAAAAGCAGCAGGCCCTTGTACTGTTTTGAATCTGGGCCGGCACACAGCTAGAATGGGGAGGTTCTGGGAAATAAACACACTAGGAAGTCGTGTGCTGTTGGAGCTCCACTTGCCGGCACGTGTTCAAAAACAAAAAACCCAATTTAGATGAGAAAAGCAGGAAACCATCCCCCAGGGATACCTGATGAGGTCATCTTGATGGGCTGCACTGCTTCCACTTTGTCAAATCTGCTGCCTTTTGCCAACTCAAGGAGGCAAAGAACCACATCCAGCCCCCCACAGCTCATTGGGCAGCCAAAGAGCTGCTGGGCACTACAGACACTAACACATGCCGACCCTCCTCAGAAGTTCTGTGCAAAACAATCACACCTCAGAAGCAGAATTGTGAACCCTGTGCTCTTTAAGCATTCTGGGCACGTTGCCTCCTCCAGTCCCTGTAATCACCCTATGAAGTTATCAAGAATGTCCTCATGCTAAAGACAAGGACACAAGTTTCAAGAGGCAGCTATGTGCCCCAGGTCACACAGCCAGGAAGTGGAATCTGGGTTTCTGAGTCAGAAGCCAAACCAAGAACACAAATGTTCTCTGTCTCACTACTCTCCTTCACTTGCTGTGTAACCTTAGATAACTGTCTAGTCCTCTCTGAGTCAGTATTTCTGTACCCATAGGTTAGACCATTGCATGTAGTGCTTTTTAAGAGTTTTCCTGTTTTGACTTCCTACAATCTCTTGCAAAGGTACCAAGACAGGAGGGAATGATGAGGAATCAAGTCTTGGAGGCTCTGTTTGGTCCGTTTAACTCCTGAGCATCTGATGCCCATGATTCCAAGCCCATCCCTTGGCTGTTTGGAGGAAGTTCAAGAATCAAATGCTCCGAGTGGGCAGAGTAGGCCATATTAGACTCAGGTGGTACAGGGCTGGGCCAGAGAAAGCATAACCTCTCAGAAACTGTCAGTAAGAACCCCTCTGAGGGTCTTTCTGCAGAACCAGAGGAACACCAGGCAAGGAGAAGTCTTGGCAGCAGAGCCTGCACCCTCTACAGGAGATGCAAGCAGCCAGGTGTGTTCGAGGGAAAATGGGACAAAGGAACACATACCCAGGTCAAATTTACTCAGAGGAAAAGAGCAAAACTGAGTAGCCCATCTTTCTGACTTCCCCAAGGCTACCAGAGACGGGCGGCAGAGGAGTCAAGGCTGAGGTTCAGCACTGGAATGCTGCTGGGGCTGCACTTTCTCCATGCTGCCGACAGCTGCCTTCTTTGCAGTGGCCCAAAAGCCCAAATTTGGAATAATTTATATTCTCACTTTGCACTCAAGCAGAGCAACCATTCCCATCCTCCTCAACATGGGAAGGTCCCTCTCCATGGCTTTTTTGGCAGTGATGCATTTGATTACTCATCTGCTTCCAGGGGCTCCAGAGACTGCCAAGAGGAACAGGCAGCTCTCCAAGCCATATGGCCTTATCTGCAAGGTCTGTGTGCAGGACGAAAGCAGGATGGTGGCAGGGGAAATACCAGCAGTCTGCAGCGTCCCTTCCACCCAGGAAGGGCACCTCTTCGGCGACCAAGTCCATCGGGTATGGCCGGAGAACAGGCGGCAGAAGCAGGCAGTCCTTCTGTCTGTCCACCTACCTGATATTATGAATCACTATTCATGCTTGATAGCAAATCACTGTGGAATATTTATAAGCCAGGCCACCACCCAGGATGAATGAGGTTAGGAAGATGGAGGAGCTGGCCCCAGGCAGCCAGGAGTTGCTCACCATGCCCTTATTGGCAGAACCTCACTTAGCTGACCCAGAACAGATGGAGCAGCCAGGGCCTGAGGTGCCAAATCCCAGAATACTCGACCTTGTCTCTCCTCTCTGCGGTTTGTTTCTAATCTCTTTTACTTCCTGCCATGCGCTGTGCTATAACTGGCAAGACAGCTGCTTGAGTGCTCTCTCTCTCTTTCTCTCTCCCTCTCTCTCTCTCTCTCTCTCTCTCTCTCACACACACACACACACCCTAGGTTCCTGCAGGGAACTGTAAGAGGCCCCAGAAATATAACTAAGCAAATCCAAGCAAGATATTAAGCAGTCCAATAATTTCTCAGCAAACCAAGAGATTGTAGAAACACCATGTTTGCAAGAAGTTCCCTGCAAAAGAGCTGAGGATTGAGAACATCCTTTCAAGATGCAGCCCCTGTGTCCAGTGTTGAGGTAGAAGTGAATTGTTTGGTTCTAGACAAAGAAGGATCCTACTTACTCGTTTTTCTTCAGATCCAGGATCAGTTCTTGACCCTCAGCCATTACCCTGAGCTCAGCTTGGAGTGGATGCTGAAAGCAACAACAAAAGCAAGTCAGTCCCCAAATGGGGGTCAAATGTCCAGGAAAGGTCATAGGGCCAGCGTGTATTCTGACACTGAGTCAATGGAAGGGAAGAGACAGATTCAACTGCCTGGCTTCTCCACCCTCCTTGAGAAAGAACTGAAAGAAATGTGGTCCCTGAAGGTCCCACACCCCCCTCTGCCTCCTCCTGAGAGACAAAGGAAAGCAACTGCAGCCTGAAATGTGGTGTGAGTCCTTGTGCACAGGTCTTAAAAGGCAGACACCAGGAAATGCTGTCTCTAGGGGCAAGCTGGGTGTGGAGTCATAATGGCTTCCAGTGCTGACTCTGACCTCTGACACATGAATGCAGACATGTCTCTAAGTCTCCAGATAAATGCCGCTGTTATAAGTCCCTACATTATAACATAGATGTTAACAGTCAACCCTATAGGATTAGGTGAGATTGTGAATGTAAAGAATTTTTTCACCATGACTCACACAAAAGGAATCCCCTTATATGTTGGTTATTAACCAGAATACCAGTGGAAGCCTCTCCTCAGTGTTTGTTTCCTTTTTATTGCATTTTGGCTCCTGGCTTGGATACCCCCAAACAGCTCAGAAGAAACAAGTAGGACCATCTCCCAACCAAGATCAAAGCTGCTTCACACTCACAATAGGTCATTTCAGCTATCATGCAAATGGTCATAAACTTGAAAACCATGCAACATTACTGGTAACTCTACCGCCACCCCAAATTTAAAAAAAAAAAAGTAATACCAAGAAAAATACCAAAGTGACAAATTTTTTTGAGTCATAAATCACAATGCAGTGGAGCATGTTATAAAATGGGCATTATCTCATAATTACCAAATTATCAAGAAAGTATACCTGATCATTATTATGTACAAAGGTTCAAAACATAATAGTAAATAATTTATTTAAATATACTTTGTAAAGAAAGAAGGTAATAAACCAAGATGTTATCGGAGTTACCTCTTGGTAGTGGGAACAATTTTACTTGCATCTTTCCATGTTTTTATAATTGTTTTTATATTTTAGGAAGTGGGTTTTTTATCTGTGTTTAACTTATTTTTGTGGAAAATATCAAGATAAAATCCAAAACATGCTTCAACCTGGGGCAGTTGAGAGTCTTTTTTAATAAAGGAAGAAATTACTTATTTAAAACAGAATACCTACATATTTAAACATTCATAACAGTATCCATTCTTCGAGGCATTGTGGTCCTTGGCTTGGGACCATGGAACTAATAACTCCTTAGAGTCTCTGTCCACCTCACTAAAACAGAGGTTCACCTGCAGAGCTTAGTTTGAGCAATATGAGAACAAAGCTCATCAGTGTCGCCACCAAGTTGGAGGCCTGCCTCTTGCGATTGCTTTCCTCTGCTCAGTTGCTTCAACTCTCACTTCCCATCAGGGTCCTGGGCATCTCTGAAACTCAAGGCCACCAAGGGCTCTGATGAAATCTGAATGTTTTGATTCAGGACTCTTGGGCAACCCTGCCCTTTGCTATTTTTTTGCTAATTTATTCTATTTACTTTTCTTAAAAAGGACATTTCAAAACCTGTTGGTAGAAGAGAAAGTGGAAGTTTGCCCAATTAACTCACTAAGGACTCACTTCTCTGTTCTAATGCCCCCCACCTCTTTAACTCTGTCTACACCTGCTTTTGGTTGCTACATCTCTTTCTGGATGTTGGCACTTTGTCACTTTACTCTGGAGAGTTCCACAGTCAGGGTCCATCCTAATGACATAAATGTTAGGGAGAGTGGTCCCAGTTTGAGAAAAAAAATTTCCATCTCTAAGAGGTAGGAGTATACAGATTCAATGCAATCCCCTTTAAAAATCCAATGACATTCTTTAAAGAGATAGAACAAAAATTACAAAAATTCATATGGAATAACAAAAGACCTCGAATATCAAAAAACCTCCTCTCCAAAAAAAGAGAGAATGGAGGACTAACTATTCCAGACTTCAAGCTATACTACAAAGCCATAATACTTAAAACAGCATAGTACTGGCACAACATCCTACAATCAGACCAATGGAACAGAATTGAGAGTCCGGAAATAAAGCCACACATACATAGCCAATTAATCTTAGACAAAGGAGTGAAAAACTTACATTGGAACAAAGATAGCCTCTTCAACAAATGGTGCTGGGAAAAGAGGACTAAGACATGCAAAAAAATGAACCAAGACAACTCTCTCACACCATGTACAAAAATTAATTCAAAATGGATAAAAGACTTAGATATCAGACCTGAAACCATAACATACATAGAGGAAAACTTGAGCAAAACCCTCCATGAAGTACAATTCAGAAATCCCTTTCTGGAATCATCTGCAGAAGACAAAAAATCGAAGGAAAACATAAACAGATAGGACTCCATCAAACTAAAAAGCTTCTGTACAGCAAAAGAGACAAAAGAAAAAACTAAAAGAAGCCCGACCAAATGGGAAAAAAATTTTGCCCTCCACAAGAGTGATAAGGGATTAATAACACAGATCCACAAGGAACTCACACAACTAAACAAAAACAAAACAAGATGCCAATGTTGTTTGGCATCCCAATCAAAAAGTGGGGAGAAGAACTAAAAAGACACCTCTCCAAAGAGGAAATACAAATGGCCAACAGGCACATGAAAAATTGCTCAATATCACTAGCAATCAGAGAAATGCATATCAAAACCACAATGCAATGAGATACCACTTTACACCAGTAAGAATGGCCCACATCAATAAAACAGGCAACAACAAGTGCTGGCATGGATGTGGAGAAAAAGGAAAATGCTTACACTGCTGGTGGGAATGTAAACTCATCCAGCCACTATGGAAAGCAGTATGGAGAACCCTCAAACATTGAAAATGGAGTTACCATTTGACCCAGCAGTCGCACTTCTGGGAATCTACCCAAAGGAGACCTCAATGTGGGTACAAAAGGACACCTGTGCTCGGATGTTTATTGCAGCACTATTTATAATTGCAAGGACATGGAAACAACCCAAATGCCCCAGAAAAGATGAGTGGATAAAAAAGATGTGGTATGTATACACAATGGAGTATTACTCATTAATTAAAAATGACAAATTTGATGAATTTATGGAAACCTGGATGCACCTAGAAGAAATCATACTAGCAGAAATGAGCCAGATAGAAAGGGACAGAAACCAAATGGTTTCACTAATATATGGTCAACCAAATGAAACTACACAAGGGGAGAGTGGGGACCAGCTGGAGCGGGCAGAGAGGGGAGGTGGTGGGTGACCCCCAGGGACTGAAATGATGTGAAATATATATCAATATATTATTAAAAAATAAAATAGAATAATATCCTGTATCATTTGGTACAGTCCATATAGTACCTCGACAAGTCAGTGTTGAAGCCTTGCTAAGGTAGTAGTTGCAAAGTTTGGAATTTTGAGATACTGTTGGTTTGCTGATTTTGCCCTGCCTTTCTTCAACCTTTTGACCAAACAATAAACCTAAGCTAGCTACTAAAAAAAAAAAAAAAAAAGAGGTAGGAGTATAAGGGGAATGGGGAAGGGGAGAAATGTGATAGTCCAGGCAAAAAGGGAAAGTTGACACAAATCAACATACTTGTCACTTCTTCCCCAAAGAGACACAAGCTGAAACATGAGAACTAATATTTATTTTTAAGTGTGTGATCCAAAAATATTCTTCTCTACTCTGGAAGAATATGAAGCCCCAAGTTTCTAGGGGACATTTCAAGCAAAACAATGAAACAGCACTGCAAGGGTAGAGACAGCTTCTCTGACCAACTAACTCACTGATCTATCTTTCTCTTCCCACTGACCTCTGTGCTGGGAAGGGATGACATCCCCTCTCCTAGAAGTATAGGCAGCTGGGTGATGCAGAAGGCAGCTTCTGCATCCTCCAGGAAAGGGTTCAAATACCTGTCTATTTAAGGGCAGATTAACACATTTTCTGCTCTATAACACACTGGAACACTATTTACCTCTATAGCCTTTAAGATATATTAATTAATATACAGTGAGTACTGAATTAATGTTTCATGAATGAATTACATATTGAGAGTAAGAGTCCAAAGTGAGACCCTCCTTCCTCCTCCCTCCCTCTCCCTACTCTCTCTTTCCCTCTCCTATTCCCTCCCTCTCTCCCTGGCATCTACTCTCTGTTCATTCAACAAATAGTATGGTGCCAGGCACTGTGCTAAGTGATCTCACAAAATACAATAAGCGATGGGTAGACAATGGCTGGGAACAAAGGCAGGATCTGGAGCTCTGTTTGTTTCTCAAGCCCTTCCTGAGGATGCCCGGCATCCCACAACTGGAGTGAACAGAGGGGCCTCTATAAAAAGTATCAGGTCCATTCATTGGGCAATAATGGATAGGTTGAACTATCCAATATCTAAATTTTTAAAATAACCTGCTTGAGAATGGCTATCCATTAATTTGTCTAGACTTTTCCAGAAGCTATTTTCAGCCTTTCCAACATTTTGATGAAAGGAATTCCACCCATTCATTGTCTTTAATGTTTTACTAGCTTTCTTTTACTCCAATATTTTTGCTATACATTCCTTGGTAAATCGAAATTGGACCATTTAGAGATATGTCTGCATGTCTCCAGGCAGAATTTCATGAATTTTGGACACTTCTCTCCATTCACATTTCCAGATGCAAGAACACAAAATGTGACCTCTCCTGACACAGCTCTCATAGCTCTCTCCTATTAGTATCTTGCTTTTCTGTGTTGTGCAATAAACCCCTGATCCACTGAAACCAAAGACAAAAATTAAAAAACTGGGTTCCCGTAGTTTCTAATACACAGCAATTACTTTTCTTTTTAGCTCTTTAAGGTTCCACTGTGGAAACCAGACCAAAAGACATCTGAAATGTGAAGTCCTCTGTTTAAGATGAGGGATGTGTTTTTCTTATTACCAGTCCTCCTGAGAAAGCTAGTCCACCTTGCTGGAGTTGATTGGATCTGAAGACATTCCCCTTTCCCACCTCTACTCTGTTGCTTACCAAATAACAGCTTGAACAGTTTTTCATTTTTCTCTCCAAGTACATTATCCCATCAAGAAAGTGAAACATGTATTTTGCAGAGTAAACACAGCAATTACAAATTTTTGATCAATTCCAGTAGAGGAGGTAGTTTTATGACACATATTTACATTTAGCTTGTGTCACCATTAATAACAAGGATTTTCATTTCCTCAACTAACAACATTTGGAAGCATTTAGAAATTGGTCATGTTAAGTCCCATGTGAGACTTCTAAACTTGAAACACAGGGACAGTGTGGGCTAGAAAACAGAACTAACAGTATGATTGGACACCCACCCACCCCTGCCCCCCGCCGGAAGCTGGATTCCTGAGATGGTCCAACATTTCATGAAGTTGGGCTGTTAACTACTGACTGAAAAATAACTTTTGAGTCTTACCTTTTCTCTTTTGGGGTCTTCTGTGATCTTCCATAGAGGTATTACCAGTTCATGCTGTAGCTGGGTGCTGCCTTCCCCACTTTCTCCTGTCAATACAGGATGCAAAGCATTGGAATCACAGACCTCCCACACTGCCAACTGGGAAGAAGCTGACACTGGACTATTAGAATACATGCTGGCTACAGCCTAGGCACACAGAGAATTTATTGGCAATATAGTGGTTAACATGACCCACAAGAGCCCCAAGCCCCTCCAAAGTTTCCCTCCCAGAAATAGGACATGGACAATGCAGGGTGGATCAAGGAGTAAAGAGACATTGTCTACTTTACTAGATTCTTGGCAACAAATAGGGACAATGTGATATTTAGTGGCATACTTACAGGAATGAAATGATTTTTATGATTGAAAAAATACTGAAAGCAATTTAAAGGCTTTGTGACAGAGACACACAGAACATCTTAAGAAAAACTCATTCCCTAAGTTGGAAATGAGGTAAGCATAACAGTTTTTCAATGTCACATTGGAGCACTGTTCAACTGTGATCCATCGTCTATGATTGGCTTATCTAAGGGTACAACTTTCTTTGCTTTCTTACTTACAATATGAATTGAAAGAAGACCCTGAGAAGTTAGGTGTTAACTGTCAATCTCTACCCGGTAGAGATGCTAAGGACTGGAGTCAAGTAGAGTGATGGCTAGCTATGAAGACGGCTTGGCCCCGCAGGGCCGCCCCGCAGGGCCACCCCGCATCTGTACCTGTCTCAGGGCAGGATTTCCATGCTTTCTCTCAAACCTGTATCTCCCTCTTCAAGTCTCCTGCTCTGAGCCACCCTCACCACTCCTGCTCACCGCCTCATTAACCAATTCAATAAACCTTTGCAGCCTGGGCATCCTCTATGTATATGAGTTATGTTCCTGACTTGTTGAAAATTATATTTCTGAGATTTCTGGGTGGGCTAATCATTCAAATCATGTTTTCGGACAACATAACAATGTGCGAAATGCACATTAATGGCCAAGTGGACAATGCAAGAGAGAAAACTATTCCAACGGGATTTTATGGATAAATGTTACAGGAACACACACACAAAGACTAGCGCAAAAAAGGAGAGACAGAGAAAGCAGCGGAAAAAGAAGCCAAAACCAGGAGAGCAGGATAGAGCCAGGGAGGGACTTCTTGTATGCTACTGGCTCCGTGTCCCCGAATCTCCAGCTCCTCCCGGGGAGCACTACCTGAGAACAAAGCAGGGCTCCCCTAGCTTGAGGGCAGGGGAGCCCAGCCCTGCAGAGTGGTGGAAGGCAAGCCCCAGGTTCCGGAGCCACCCAGCCCACATCTTCCATCCCTCCGCAGCCCGCGGTCCCGCACCCCGGACTCACTTCTGGTCCAGCCCGGCAGGGCAAGCGCCAGCAGGCAGAGCCAGGCGGCGCCCACGCCTGCGGGCATGGTGGCAGCGGCTCCTCGCGCTCGGGCTCAGCAGCACGCGGCCATGGCAGCGGCCTCCGGCCAGTAACCCTGCGTTCAGCCACAGCCTCTCACAGCGGGCTCCCAGCCATCGGCCGCTACGCCCCGCCCTCCGCTCGGCAAGCGGGAGGCGGAGGTGGCGGGGGGGGGGGGGGGGGGGGGGGGGGGGGGGGGGGGGGGGGGGGGGGGGTTGTTGAAGCTTTGGCCATTCAGAGACGCGCCGGCCTGGAGAGGGAGGGACGCGAGGGGAGTAGCTCGCGGGACCCTGCTTAAGTGATGGAGAATCGGAGCTGGTGATCCCGACACCGTCAGAAACAGACTCACGTGGACGCGGCCTGAGCAGAGTCCGGGGCAAGGGTTTTCAAGGGTTAACTGAACCCCTCTGGGCACCATAGCTCAAATCCCCTGCCCCACACTGTGCCAGACTTTCGTGTAACAGGCTACTTGCCCATTCCGGTCCCGAGGTCGCCACTCTCAATGGCAGGCTCCGAAAGAGTTAATCCCACTATAGGCACAAAGAACTAAGTGCTCGGAGGGAGTTGTTTTCTTAGCAGACACAAATCCAGGAGCCCCTCCTACTTGGAATAGGAGGGGGTAGCGAAGACAGCAAGACAGGAATCCAGGGGAGAAGACTTCTTAGCTCCGAGGAGAGACGCACCACCAGTCAGGGAAAACCGGCCTAGACAAACTTTTAAGATCAGAAACCCTTGGGATGGAATGGGGCGAGAGGGGCGGAGAACCAGAACTATTTAGGGTTCAGGACTTTGGAGAGAAATGAAGGAAATAAGACCTGAAATAGTAATAAGAACAATCACTTCCTGGGAATCTACCCAAAGTAAACAAAAACACTAATTCAAAAGGACACCTGTACTCAGATGTTTATTGGAGCACTATTTACAATAGCCAGGCAATGGAAACAACCCAAATGACTCAAAACAGATGAATGGGTCAGGAAGTTGTGGTATTTGAACACAATGGAATATTATTCAGCAATGAAAAACGACAGATTTGAGGCATGTGTGATAACATGGATGGACCTAGAAGGAATCACTTTAGCAGAAATAAGCCAGAAAAAAAAAAAAAAAGAGAGAAATACTGGATGATCTCACCCACATATGGCATATAAGGAAAACAAACAAAAGGACAAGTAAAATTTAAAAATAACATTCAACAGAACTGAAACATAAGCAAAAGAGAGAGAGAGAAGGATAAAATTGGGGAAGGGATACACACAAGAAATTAAGATGATGGTTCATGGGTGATAAGGTGGTGAGAGAACCCCAGGGTATACAATGAGTGTGTGTGTGTGTGTGTGTGTGTGTGTGTGTGCGCGCGCGCGCGCAATCAATAAAAAAAAATCAGCTGGTTCAACCTAATAGTAAGTTATGATTTAGGTGTATATTACCTCGTTTTATCCTCAGGGCAACCCTCTGTGGTAAGTCTAGCTGATATCCCTACTTTATAGATATAAGTGACTCCATAAAGTAACAACATCTGCACAGTGATTGCCACTTGGAGGAAGCTGCTCCAATGTCTGAGGGATCCAGGCTGGGAACTGGTGAGAGAGAGAGAGAGTGGTTTAAGCAAGTTCATGCAGATGCTGGGTTGAAAATAAAGCTTAGAATAAAACTAAAATTAGAGAGAAGTTAGGGTCACTGCCTGTGACCACTCCACTACTCTCAAGTCACTACTGGTGAAAGGGTTGATGGCCTCTAGTGACTGTGAGATCCACTATGTCCAAGTATCACTGAAGCATCCCAAATACAAATTCAAAGTCTTAATCAAGTCACTTTTTTCTCCCCTCACTTCTCTATCCTGGATTATAGGCAGAATTCAGGCCATCCTCAGTGACACATGCTGGCAAGACATCAAGAAAGAGGCTTGCCTTCAAATTGAGCCAATTTTATTTCTTCCTTCCACAGCTCTGTATATTTTATTTCCTTTTCCTTTCTTATTGCATTAGCTAGAACTTTTAGAACAATGTTGAAAACGAAGAGTAAGAACGGATATCCTTGCCTTGTGCCCAATCTTAGTGGGAAAGTTTCAAGGTTTTCATTATTAAGTATAATTTGACTGTAGGATTTTTATAGTCTTTTCTCTCCCCTTAGGTAGGACAGGATGACCTGCATGGACTGAAATTGGGTATTTTCCTTCTGTAGGTCAGTTAGTCTGTAACTGACCTGGTGCACTAGTTCCTCCTGATAAGGGTCTGGTGCACTAGTTCCTCCTGATGGCAAGCTTTGTCAAGAATAGAGTACTCTTGTGTACTTCAGAACAACAGTTTCCCCCCGGCTTACTGGAAGGTAAAAGGGATTTTTCTCTGTTCTGGCAACCTGGTGGAGCTCCTCAAGGTAAATCTTACAATACTGCAGGTATGCCTTTGTGAGTGGGTTCGTATAAATTTTTTAACTTTCAGGGTTGTCGTCCTTGATCCTCAGTAATTGGTTAATCACAGTTCAGATTTTCCTATGCAGGTAGTTTCTGATTCAGTGGGTTTAGGGCAGACACTGATGCTCTGTTCTCAGTCAATACTGATGCAGTTGGCCAGGCTGCAGGACCACTATTAGTCCATGACATTGAAAGGAACTGCAGTCATCCTTTTACTCATGTCCAAATTTTGTGTATTTTTTCTCAACATTAAATTCAGATGTATTATTTTTGAAAATTTCTAATCATGGCTTCTTATGAAAAATTTTGGTTGATAAGCCTAAATTTTCCCATGGTGACAGTTAACTAGAGATCAACTAGCTGCTTCTTTTAGGTAGAACATTGGTTCATGTTGTCAGTCTCTCCCCAGCTCATCACTCATTTCTCTTGTAGTCATTCCATTTCGCTATTTCTGAAAAAGCAGTATTTTGAGGTATAAACATGGATAGTTAATCTTATTTGACATTTCAGGGACCTAGGGTTGCTCTCTCCCAGGGCGACACACTCCCAGAAGTGTGTACTTAGCTGAACGCTCTACTATCTTGAATTCTTATTAATGATTTTCAGAAAAGGGAACATGCATCTTTCTACTGTATGGGGATCCACAAGTCATGAAACTGGTCCTGCAGTCAACCCAGTTTTAAGTTTATCTACCCAGCACCAGATTGCTAAGGACAAGAAAGGGTAATTTTAGGGCCAGAGACTGAGTTGGGGGCATTTCAGAAAAAATTTTTTTCTTCAAAGTAATTATTTCATTTTATAACTAGGCTACCAAGGTCCAAAAAGAGGGAATTGACTTTCTCAAGGTTATGGACAAACCCTGAAAAAGGAGCCAAATTGGAAATCTAAAGTGATGAGTCTGCAAGTGAATACTAAGGTTGCCAGTGAGTTTATGTATCTGATGTACCACTGCATTCTAATGAGGAAAGTCTTATTTGTCACTTAACTCAGTCAACTCTGGATTGATTTAACTGGAGCAAAAGAAGGAGTCAGATAAATGGTGTGGTTTTCAAAGAGAACAAAAAAAATTATAAACAGAACCAGTTTGGGACAAAGATTAAAGAAGAAAAACGCTATATATGAATTCCATCACTATGTTTGCTATACATGGTAGACATCCACCTAACCCCCATGAAGGACAAAAACTTTTAGAGGAAGCCTGCCAACATACTGCCTTACTAAAATGGTGGTGCAGTTCAAGAGTATATTCAATTTCAGCTGGACCCACTTAGCTGGAAAACAGTTTGCTTACTTTGAGGTCTCAGCTGGCTGGTTTTACAATAATGTCTGTGTGCACCCAGTGAAGTCCTGAATCCTGTAGCTGGTTGAGCTGTGTCTAGTGAAAAGTTAGGCAAATTATTCAGCTGTAGGTGTCCATGAACTTGTTCACGCCTGTACTTGAGTGTCTTGGTGATGGGCATGTAGCCCTAAGCTGCACCATGAGCATCCTCCTCAAGACTGTTGACAGTCTTGTCAAAGAGGGTTTTCCTTCTCTTCTGAGGTGGAAAGCAATGTAATTTGTAGGCTGAGTAGTCCTTTTGCACTCCCATGTGAGGAAAGTTGTCTGATTATGAAATCAAATAGTTATTGGAAGGTGCAAGTGGGAAAAAGGACAGGAAAGATTGAGACCATCTGAGACCTTGACTGAGATTCAGTGCACTTGTGCTGAGCTTTTTATTAGAGGTTCCAGGCCCCCTTAAATACCCTGATAAGGAATGGTTACAATGTGCTGGGAAGGAAGGAAAAAAATCAGGATCCCAGGTCTTTAGCACATGGGGTAGAAGGATGGAAGGATTCATTACCTAGCAGAAAAGTACTAGTGGGGTAAACACCTTTATCATTCAGGGAAATGTCTCTCCGGTGGGACATTCCTAGGATGTTAGGGGGCTGCCATCACACATAAGAGACTTGCTAATAGCCATCTCTAGTATGCCAGAGATAGACAAGAATAGATAAAGGTGTTCCTTTATTTAAGGCATATCTCATATATTTTGGCATCCCTCAAATAGTGGTGAAAGAGAAAGAGAAAGATAGGGTTCTTATGGTATTATTAAACCTGAGGGTCCTGCTAGGTCTAAATGTACCCACTCCTTGAACTTCTTGATTACATGAGCCCCACCCCCAAAATATGTCTTCATTTTTAAGCTCATCTGAGTTAGGAGTCTGTCACTTGTGGCTGAGATGTCTCACTAATAATGACCTTTGGCACCCAAGGCACTGTGGTCAATGGTGGGATTACTAGTGAGCAACACATGCCATTTCTCAAAAGAGTCCAGTAGGAGGATGACAGGCAAGCAAATACACACATGTAAAATTTAATAATTACACATTAGAATTTGTTTTATTTTCATCTTTTTGTAAATTTTATTTTATTTTCTGCATGCAATCTCTCTTGTTTATATAATTATGATTCATCATTTCTCCCCCTCCTCCCTACCCCGCTCTGGTGACTCCCACCTCTCTTTCCCTGTATGTCATTGATTGGTGTTTGGCCCATTGTTCTCTTTCTTTTCCAGTGCAATGTCCTTTTTTGTTGCTGAGATTTTGTCTTTGGGTTCGTGAAGCTGCTATCCTGGTTCCTTGGTTGTGACACTTCCTTTGGTGTAGGTAAATGTCTCCTTTTCTCCAGTTCTGTGTTCCAATTACAGGGTTTCATGCCTCTTCATTCATGTTGGCTGTCTCCTCCAATCTGACATTTGTTCCATTTGCTGCTTTCAAATCTTATTGTTTTGGTGTCTGGGGTTGGGCTCACAACTCCCAAACATTTGTGGTAGAGATCCCCTAGTAGAGACAAACTCTAGTGAGTAGATGGTCAATCTCCTCTTTCTCTCCTGGCTTGCAGTTCTGAATGGGTCCCATCTCTGTGACTTTTCTCCCCCTTTGTGGTAAGGGGTTGCTTCACTGGTATTCACACATCACTGCATCAGGGGTTTGGTTCCCAGCCCCCTGAAACATTCTAAGTGTAGCTCTGTTGTAGGCCATCTTTTTAGTTGAGTTTACAGTTTTGTCTCTTATGAATCCTATCATGCTCTGTTTGGGTCTCACCCAGGTGACTAATATGTCCAGGGCCTTTATTCTCTTCTCATATGTCTGTAGCAGGATTGCTTTTTTTCTCATTCTTATGAAAGTCTGTTAGAGTTGGAAGTGCAACAGAGGGACACCCCCACCCATCGCCTGACTGGCAGAGGTACCATATTTGTGTCCCTGGGCACCATAGGAACCAAAATTGGCTCCTTGGCCCACTTCCTCCAAGGTCCCAGTCCCCAGAGTTGTGGTAGAGCAAGGCTTATCCAAGGTGGTGGCCAAAGGCACCAAACATTAGAATTTGTTACTAAGAAGACCTAAGAAAAAGAATCAGTAAAGGGAACTGCTTTAGAATGCATGAGTGAGAGGCTTTTATATGAATGTTCTTTAAGTTTAGAGGAATAGTGTATGCAGAGCAAATAGAAACTGCTCTTAGGTTTGAAAGAACCTAATTCATTCAAGGAATTGAAAGAAAGCCCTCATTTATTGATCCATTCTAACAAATGTATATTAGACAGTAGCATGAGGCTAGGTACAGGGAGACAAAGATAGATCAAAGTAGTCCCTAACAAGTTGGCAAGGTGTACTGACAGCTATGTAAATGTTCAAACCATTTGATTCAGCAATTCTACTTCTAGGAATTTTGTCAAAAGAAAAATAAACAAACAAGCACCCTAGGGATGTCTGCAAAGGGCTACAAAGATGTCAATTGCAGCATTATCTACCTTTCCAATTTGTACTGAAGTGCAACATACACATTTATATTGAGTGCACACATCCTGAGTATGAGCCCAACTGCCTTCACAACCTTAAAACACCTGTGTGAATGGCACCCAGGTCAAGAAATAGAACATGAGCAACCTTGGGCCCTTCTTCTGGTCAAATCTCCTTCCTACCAAGGAAATCTATTAGCCTGACTTCTAACCATAAAATTCAATCCTACCCTGTTTCATACTTTATATAAATGGAATCACACAGCATGTGATTTGTGGTAGTGGGGGCAGTGGCTGGTCCTGGCTTCTTTCACTGAAGGTGATGTAAGCTTCCATTATGTTGTTCTTGTAGTTACAGATTTCCGATTTTGTATAGTATTCCACTATTGTAATGAATCACAATCTTTTTATCTATTTTACTATGTGTAGACATGTGGGTAGTTTCCAGACTGGTACTACTTCTGCTTTTGGTTAGCATTGATCTGCATTTATTTGGAATCTTCATGCTGGAGTCCCACTGCTGGATCATGGCGTAGGATCCATCTAAACAGATTTTACTGAACTACTTAGCAAAGTGATTTCACTGAACCCCACCAGTTTTGTTCTGATTTCTTCACATCCCTAATGACACTTGTTTTAGTACATTTTCCCTCCTAGTTTTAGTCATCTGTCTGGTATATGTTGGTACTGAATAACAGTTTCAACTTTCATTTCCCCAATGATTAATAAGGTTGGAAACTTTTAATATGGTCATGACTGGAGCAGTGTGAAGAAGAAGAAGGGAGGACTACCCCCGGACCCACCAAAGCCCACCCAGAGCTGCATCCCCGTGTCCACTGCCTAAGTCCTGCCACCATAGCCATCATGCCCAAGAGAAAGGCAGAAGGGGATGCTAAAGGAGATAAAACCAAGGTGAAGGATGAACTACAGAGAAGATTGACATGGTTATCTGTTAAACCTGATCATCCAAAACCAGAGACCAAACCTAAAAAGGTCCCTGCAAAGAAGGAAGAGAAGGTACCCAAAGGGGAAAAGGGTAAAGCATCAGCTGGCAAGGATGGGGAAAACCCTGCAGAAAATGGAAATGCCAAAACATACTAGGCACAAAAAACTGAAGGTGCTGGAGATACCAAGTAAAGTATGTGCATTTTTGATAACTGTGTACTGTGACTATACAGTTTGAAATACTATTTTGTATCAAGTTTTATAAAAATGTAGAATTTTCCTTTACTTTTTTTTTTTAAGCTACGTTATTAGCACACAGAACACTTCATTGTTGTTTTTTCGGAGAAGAACATATGTCGTTAATAGAGTGTCTCCAAAGCTGGATTGATGTGGGAGAGAAAACTTTTCCCTTATAGTTTTGGGAGACTTCCTCTTAGCTCCCAGGAGGAAGGACTCCTTAATGTTGACACATACTAGCGACCTTGGCACAGACACCATATAGGAAAAAACATTCATTTTTAGGTCCTCCCTCTCTACCTTCAGCATAAACTTGACTCCTTTAACCCCCAATACTTGTTTGAAGCCTGACTACAAGAAAGTGGTGATCAGTATGTTAGGCAATCCGGACTTGCAGTGTCACAACTGAGACAGCACCCCCTAAAAAATTTCTTAGATTGTCTATCCTCAAATTGATAAATCTGCCATTTTCACTTCATTACCTGAAAGTCAGGGTCGGCTTGTGAAACGTTGTTAAACAACATGCTAAATGTGAAATTGTCTTCTGTACAATCTGTTCATTTCTCTCTTATTTTCCAACTGAGAAGTTTGTCCTTTTCTTACTGGTTTGCAAGAATTCCTTGAACATCTTGGTTACAAATCCTTGATTAAATAGGTGTCTGCCATTATATTCTATTTCACAAGCACTTTTCCATTCACTTTTGATGAAAAAATTCTTAATACTAATGTAGGTAAATGTATTAATTTTTTAAATGCTAGTGCCTTTTGAATCCTATTTAAGAAATGATGTTGTACACCAGGATTAGAAAAATGTTCTACTGCATTTTCTTTTAAGATACTTACTGTTTTCCAGCTAAAGCATACAGTTAGGGAGGGAGATGGAGGGAGGGCAAAATCAGGGAGAAATGAGCACAAGGAAACATGATGACAGTTCCCAGGTGATAAGTTGGTGGAGGAGTTCAGGGTTATAAAATGGTATGAGAAAAAAAAAATATATATATATATAATCATTAAAAAATTACTATTTTCATTTTACACAAGCACCTGCAACCTATTTGAAATAGATTTTGTTTATAGTATGAGGTAGAAGCCAAGGAACTTTTTTCTCTATGGCCATGGTTCCCAAACTGTGTGCCAAGTCACTCTTGGGTGCCACAGTAGACTCAAAGAGGATATTCAAAGATGAGGGAAGCACAGTAACACCTGACAGATACCACATAAATCATTAACCTAAAATAAATTCAGTGTCAACATTATTTTATACTACAGTCCCTTCAAAGACATCATATTTTTTTGCATAACTGGGTTTTTATTTCTTCTCTGATAAAAAGTAAATACTATATGAAGTCAGAAGATTAATGTAGTGGTGTTCAATGTGATCCCAAGGTCCTTTAATCTCCTCAGTGTCCAAAAGGAGCACACATCCATTAGGAAAGTGTGATCGCTTTCAAATAAAGAGAATTTTTTTCCTTTCAATTTATTTTTATGATTTTTCTAAATGATTACTATATGCTGATAGAACATGCATATTTCTTAGTTATTTGGATCTAACTGCTTACTAAACAGTCATTCAGTGTGTCTTTTGGCCTAAGGTGCCATGAAAACAATGACTGAGGCTTGTATTGGGAAAGTTTCAAACCTGCTTAGATGGGGTCTAGGGTAGTTCTTGTGACTTTCACCTAAGGGTTCTGCTCCTACATGATCCCCTTTTCCTGAGGATGGGTGGGGCTAGACTTGCTCCTAAACAGAGACTATGGCAAAAGTGACTGGAGATTGTGTGTCTATGACTAGGGTACTTAAAATGGTAACACCTGACTGGGAGGAGTCTTGCCATGGCCCCCCACCTCTCCTACTTGTTGGTATGAAAGAAGCAAGCTGCAACCAAAGTTAGGAGCTGTGCTATAATCAGAGACATGTGGTATGGAGGAACTAAATTCTACCAATAGCTCCCTGAGTCTAATAATAGGTTCTTCCCCAACTGAGTCTCAGGTAAGATGGCAACCCTAACCAACATCTTGATTGCAACTTGTGTGACCCTGAAGTAGTCCCCACTTGACAGAGTGGTTTCAAGGGGGTAGCTAAAGTGTAAAGTCTCATCTTGAGGGTAACAGTGATACCTGGAAGGATGAATGGCAAGGACAAACTTCTTCTAAAGTGATTTCCTTGGTTTGGCTCTTTTACTTAAAGAACACTTGGGGAGGACTTTGTGACTGATACTCACCTCCCTGCAGAGTACAGTGTTTGTTGATGTTATCATTAGCAGGAGTAGTAAAGGTATTTTCTGTCTCCCACACTAGACTCCATGAACACACCAGTGGCTGCAAGATTTTGAGGAATATTATAAAAAAAAAAAAACCTGCTCTACTAAGTCAGTGTGTTTCACTGCTTGACCTGGACCCTCAGTAAAAGATACCCTTTACATCACAATTTACTGAATTGAATTAAGGTAGCATAGGACACCCTACAAGGAACAAATCTGGTCAAGTTATAAGTGTTCAGACATTCTCATAAGCACTGTTCTTTTAAAAAGCTGAAAAGTAGAGTTGAGGTTGAGGCTATTATTAGCTCCAAACACTATAAAAAGGAAATGCCACTGATAATCTTAGATGGCTGTATTTTTATATGGGATAACTCAAACTGCCTCCCCAGTCATAAGAAATTCTTAATAAAAACACTCCCTCGCATCGTATCCTCAAACACAGCTTAACATTGCTGAAACCCACTTGGTCTCTTCCAGGTCAGGGTTGACTGGAAGAACTAGCTGGGTGTTTTCAGCCCATTTGTATGACTGCTCCTGAAATCAGGTCCAAAATCAGGGGGGAGAAGTCCTCCAACTTACAAGCCCCAGGTCTATTTCACCTGCGCATAGTAGTTGCCACTCAAAATGCAGTTTAACAACAGGGTTTATTAACAAGGGAGTTCAACAGAGAAAACTAAAAGTCCTTAAAGCCACAAGTGGCAGTTATTTTACCTCAGTCACTATTCTCAGTCCCAAAGGTCCCAACGACACAGTCCAATGATGGTTCCTTTATCCCTCTGAACCTCAGAGGTAGGCACTTTCACAATGTCCAGTCTTTCTCCGGTGTCTTCTCTTTTCTTCTTTTCTCTCCAGGGTTCCATACTGCTCCACTTTTTCAAGGTGCTTCAAACTTCTTCCACAATTGCTGATGCAGAAATCAACTTTCCAAATTGCTGGCCATCATCAGGTGCCAGCTTTCCTTATCACCGTATTCTCCACACTGGCCATTCTGCCAGATACCATTGAAACTGGGTGTCTCTCCCCCAACACCCCCCCCCAGTGGCAGTTAACAAGGTGCTCCTCCCCCATTGGATGGTGGCAGTTAGCCCTTCTCCCCCTTAGGTGTGGCTGTTAAGCTGCCAGAAGTGGCAGTTTGAACAGAATGTTGGACCAGAATCAGGGGGGATAAAAAGGCAAGGATCAGAGACTAGGGAAACAGAGACGTTTTGGGGAGGAGAGAACTTTTGGGGAGAAAGAGAGAACTTTGAGAGGAGGAGAGATGAGAATGCCAGGTAGGTAAAGAGTAGCCCGAGTGACCAGACTGGGCAAAAGTCCCCTGGAAGAGTGAGCTGGAGGTGACAAGGAGCCATGGTATATGGCAGAATGGCCAGTGTGGAGAGTATGGCATTACAACAAGGTGATATGGAAAGCTGGTACCTGGTGATGGCCAGCAATTTGGAAAGCTGATTTCTGCATCAGCAATTGTGAAGAAGTTTGAAGCACCTTGAAAAAGTGGAGCAGTATGGAACCCTGGAGAGAAAAGAAGAAAAGAGAAGACACCAGAGAAAGACTGACTTTGCTAAAGTGCCTACCTATGAAGTTCACAGGGGGCAAAGGAACCATCATTGGACTGTGTCTTTGTGACCTTTGGGACTGAGAATAGTGATTGGGGTAAGATAACTGCCGCTTATGACTTTAAGGACGTCTTGCTTTCCCTGTTGAACTCCCATGTTAATAAATCCTGTTGTTAAACTGCATTTTGAGTGGCAACTGTTATGTGCTGGTGAAACAGACCTGGGGCTTGTAAGTTGGAGGGCCTTTACCTCCTTTCTGACCTGATTTCACCATGACTCCTTGTCACCTCCAACTCACTCTTACAGGGGGCTTTTTCCCAGTCTGGTCACTCAGGCTACTCTTTACCCACCTGCCATTCTCATCTCTCCTCTCCCAAAAGTTCTCTCTGTCTCTCTCTGTCTCTCTCTATCTCTCTGTCTCTCTCTGTCTCTGTCTCTCTCTGTGTGTCTCTCTGTGTCTCTCTGTCTCTCTCTCTGTCTCTGTCTCTCTCCTCCCCCAAAAGGTCTCTGTATTCCCCTACTCTCTACTCCTCGCCTTTTTATCCCCCCTGCTTCTGGTTCAACTTTCTGTTCCAACTGCCACTTCTGGCAGTTTAACTGCCACACCTAAGGGGGAGGGGGCTAACTGCCACTGTCCAATGGGGAAGGAGCACCTTGTTAACTGCCACAATGGGGGTGGGGGGTGGGGGGGTGGAGGAGAGGTGGGGGAGAAGGGGACCCAGTTTCACTCCTATCTGAGTGGCTCAGGTCTTTTTTACTAAGAAAAGAATTAATCACCATGTGCAAATACCCTTTTTGTGTAGATTATATGAAGAACAAACTGCAAAGATAACTTATTTGAGCATTGTGATCAGGGTTTCTGGCAACTTCACAAGCTAGCACCTGCTGTGGCACTTGGTAAAATTTACTTCTTCGTTCATTATGATGTGTTCAGTCAAGCCTCTCACCTTAGGGACTGCAGAAGCATGTTTTTGCCTTTGGGAATTCCACATTCTACCTTGACACATAATGCATACAGTCAGGAGACTGAAAGGACAATAGAAAAGAGAAGATCTTCAGTTGATGTTGCTAAAGAAACACATGTTTCAGACATTGCAGCCCTGGCTTTGAGGTTTATTGGTGAGTAGTTTGTCAATGTGTGTCAAAAGCTTTAAAGTGTGTTTGCCCTTAAGAAAACAATTAAGCTTGTTAACAAAAATTTAAGCTGCATGTTACTAAGAACAAAAATTTGATGATCATGTAAACAATGAACAACGGAAGTTCAACTGGTATTTAAACATTACTGATGATGAACATTTACACAAAGCAGGTTTCAAAAGAAGATATATACTATAGATCCATTTTGAGGTCCACTTCCACCTGAAGTGGTGTCTTTATAAGGATTTCCTGTAATCAGGAACTCTAAAAAGACAGCTTGTTTTACTCCCAAATAAAAATATAGATTCTATATATAGATATGTCTAGAGACCTTGACTTAATTGTACATCAAGAGTGCTTCTAAGTGGAGTTTTCTGTTTCATTGATTTGTATTTCAATAGAGAGTTATAGCTTTGTTTAAGAAAAAAAATAGAAACCAGAAAGAGAGAACAAGAACAGCACAAATTATGAGAGTAGAGACCTAGCTCCTGATGGACATTTCTAAGAATTCTGGGTCCCTTATATTTAGAGTCTCACAAATGCAGTCATGCTTTGATTAATGATAGGGAGCCAGTTTGAGAAACACATTGTCACAAGATTTCATTGTTGTGGAAACATCAGAGAGTGTGATAACACAGCTGCAGGTGGTACTGTACTCCTAGGCTATCAGACCTGGTCTATGTAATGACCATTATGTATGCTTTCCCTTGTTGACTGAAATGTCATTGAGTCAGTCAGTCCCAGGTGTGGACTCATGGGCCATGTGACTCCAAGATGGTTCTTGCCCTCTTTGGTGCTCAGGCTTCCAATCTGTTATCTGTCAGAAGCTTGGATTGAATCAAGAGTGGCAAGTGATTTTATCTTGAGTGTCAATTTATTTTCACTGCCAGGGACCTCCTGGACCACCACTGTGAAGAGAATGAATGTCTGAAAGGGTAATAACTCTGTGACAATGTTTGTTATGGATGTCAGAGCCAGGGTGACACAGGAGGACCATGTTATTTCCATCCATTGACCAAGTTAAGTTCGTTATCTTAGAACTCTATGAGTCCTGAGCATCTTCAAGCAAAAGTATTCATCTGAATTTGGAGCATAATAGGTCTTTGGGTACCTAGTTACATGTACTCATCTTGGTTAGATTGTACCAGGGGGTTCATTTCTCATCTTATTTCACAGAACTCAAGGCATATCTTAGGATTTGAAGGAGAAAATAGTCATGGCAGCTGTGTCTCCATTGTATTTACACCCATCATCCATTCCCAGAACAAGGAATTAATCTGCAGCTGTTGTTTCAACTTCAATCTCAAACAATCTGAAAAGCACAGCTGCAGAGGCATAAACCTGGTCTGTGGCTCATGTTTCATGGACTTCTCTAAAAGCTACTTTTGAGTCAGGGAAGTTTCTCTTAATCATCAGCCTTCCAGGAAACAGAAGTGCTGAGGCTCATTCTCAAGGGGACATTCCAGAGAGAAGTAGAGCCCTTCCTGGCTTGAGTCAACGGAAGTTGTCCAAGAGGGGAGCCAGATATCCTTCAAGTCATGAGATCAACTACCAGCCAACTTTGCCCAAAGGTAAGCATATATGTGTACTTAGGCAAAACTCAGTGTTAGGCCCCCAGCAGCCTAGTTACTTAGAAGAAGGAGTGATCAGGAGTGCTTGATGCATCCCAGGATAACCACGCTCATCTATGATAGCTTCCACAGAAATCAGCAGGCAATGTTCAGGGGTAGTAGCAATAGCTGTGCCTTCCAAACCAAGATGCTGTTCAGAAAGATGATCCAAATGTGGGCTGGGTGTCTTAGCTGGATTTGGTGGGACTTTCCTCCTCAAATGGCCCTTTGTGTACTTCTCAAAGATGGGTATTAACCTCACACATGCTGAAGCCTGATGGATGACTTAGAGTTCTCCATTTACATTTGGCTGGTGGTCAGAACTCAACTGTCAAACAGTCTGGGAGTCTGAAGGACAATGTTTGGCTTGTTCAGACTTGTTTCTGATGAAATGAGTAGATTCTGGGAGGGGGTGCTCTATTCAGGTTTGATGCTCTAAATAGGGCTGATTGTTAAACTGGTGACCCCACACTTCCTCTATGGCAGCAGAATTCAGCATCCAGAATAGGTAGCCTCTGTTACCATCTTCTTTTTTATTCAATATCTTCAGTTACTACTGAACTGACTCTGTGCTCTGTGTATTTTCTGTGTTCTACTGAAGACAAGTGTCAGTATGACCCTTTGAAAGTGTGAAGGGATTATGGAATCCTTGGGACTCTGGACTGCCTTCTTGGACCAAGGGGAGTCAGAAGTTGACCTGCTGCACCCCTACCTGCCATGACTTCTGGCAGTGAAAATAAACCAGAAAACAAGATAATTACAGATAGTAGATGCTTTGAAAAAAATGAAACAATCCCTATGTTCATATTTACAATGTTAAATGTAAAAATAATCCTCCTATTTAGTCTTCCTCCACCTCTTTATGTGTTGAGTCACTTTTAAATTAGAGCTCAATAACTATGTTAGGATGAGCTTCAAGAAGATGTGCAGAATCAAAAATCTATTCCTTCTCATGGACTGGAAGAATTAACATTGTTCAAATGACTGTTTCACCCAAAGGGATATACAGATTCAGTGAAATCCTTATCAAAGTCTCCATGACTTCTTCAAAAAAACAGTGTAGACATTCCATAAATTTATATGACAATACAAAAGATGGCAAATAGCCAAAGGATCACTGGACCCTCCCCCAAAATTAAAGAGGAACAACAGATGTATCACATTCCTAGGATTGAAGCTATTATACAAAGTTACAAGAATCAAAACAAAATTTAGCTCAAATACCAAAGTACCAAATACTTGGTATTTGGACTAAAAATAGGCACATATACCAAAGGAATAGAATTGAGAGTCAAGTAATAAACCTGCACTTATATGAACAGTTGATGCATAAAAATGTATAGATTAGAGATAAACTTTTACTGGAGAAAGAAAACTCCCTTCCAAAGAAAGGATGTTTGGAAAACTGGGTAGCCACATACAAAAAAGTGAAACTAGACCTCAGTCTCATTCTACGCACAAAAATTAATTCATAATGCAATAGAGACTTGGATGTATGACTTGAAACCATAAAACATATGCGAAAAACACCCCATGATATTGACTTTACTAATGTCTCTGGGGATTTGACTCCAACAGCAATTGAAACAAAACCAAAAATAAACAAAAGTGACTACATCAAACTAAAAATTTTTGCACAGTTAAAAAACAAGAAGACACTATTGGGATAAAATATTTGCACATCATAAATCTGACAAGGGAGTTAATGTCCAAGAGCTACAAAGAGCTTATACAACTCAAAAAAAAAAAAAAGCAAACAAAAAACCCAATCAAAAATGAGCAGAAGAGGTAAATAGACACTTTTATAAAGAAGATATACAGAGGATAAACATGTAAAAGTGGCACATGTAAAAGTGCTCATCATTGCTTATCATCAGGAAAGCAAATCAAATCACAGTGAGAAACCACCTTACACCTCTGAGACTGGGCCATACAAAAAGACCAGAAACAGATGCCGATGAGAGTTTGGAGAAAAAGGAAACCTTGGACATCAATGGGAATGTAGACTAGTCCAGTCCCTATGGAAAAAAGTATGAAGGCTTCAAAAAATACTAATAGATCTACCATATGATCTAGCATTCACAGGTATCTACTCAATGAATGCAGAAACACTAATTCAAAGATATACTTATCCCTGTGTTCATCACAGTGCTATTAAAAATGCTATGACAGGGAATCAAACCAAGTGCCTCCAAGGACAAATGAGTGGATTAAGAAAATGTGTGTGTTGGGCCGGCCATTGTGGCACATGCCTGTAAGCGGTAGCCTAGGAAGTCACAGCCAGGGCCAGGGATCACGGTTCGAGTTCTGCCAGGGGCACGTAGCAAGACCTAGTTCCAAAAAAATATAGCTGGGCATGGTGGCATGTGCCTGTAATCCCAGCTACCTGGGAAGCTGAGGCTGGGAATTGCTTGAGTCCAGGCAACGTGAGCCTGCATTTCCACAGGCAAAAATAGCAAGACTTAGTCTCAAAAAGAAAGAAAATGTGTGCAAATATATATATCTGCATACTGTGAAGCTATAAAAAATTAGTTTTTTCCATTTGTAACAATATGCATTAGCATTGATATATAGATGATATAAATCAGAAGGAGAAACATGGTTTCACTTATATGTGTAATAGAAACAAAAGATAAGACAAAAATCAAACAATCAAAAAAAAAAAAAAAAAACCTAGAAGGATTACTATAAAATTGAGAGTATTGAAAGGAGAAAGGAAGGGTGGAGAGCAAACTCTGGAGGGGACACAATGGACTACAGTGGAGTGGAGGACTATGGGAGTTTGGTGATAGGTGTGATGTGGTGATATGCATCTGAAAAGCATTGTGAATCTATACCACTGAATCTATACCACTGAATCATATTCATTGTTGTAAATCAATGTTACCTCAAAAAAAATTAGCTTGAGTTTCAAAAGGAATAGAATAGAATAATTGACTCTTATGGGGACATGAAGAAGGAAAAGGAAAGAAAAATGGGGTGTTGGTGGTAGGGATATCTTTATCCTTCCTATAGGATCTTCAAATGTCATTTGTGAATTATTGTTTGATGGACATCAGAATCATCCAGGATGCTTTTAAAAGATACACACACCTAGTTCCCATCCTTAAATATTTAAATTCTAGAAGTCCAGGCTGCTTTTCTTTTCCTTTCCTTCCCTTTCTCTTTTTTGTTTTTGTTTTTGAGGTAACATTAGTTTACAGCATTGTTTATATTTTACACATATAGTTAGTGCTTTAGAGGTATAAGGCATGGCCTTTAGGTGTTGTTGCTATGCCTTACCCACCACCCAGGCATCACCAGTGTAATCAAGGTGCTTTTATAAAAGTTCCTGTTACTTCTAATGGACAGTCAGTGATAGAAAGCATCATTTGTCAGTTACCTATGAATTCTATTTGTCACAAGGCTGAGATGACTGCTGTCTGCTTGCCTCTTGGCCACCGTATGTTTTTCTTATTTCTAGGATATTTATCCTTGCTGACTCTCAAACAGCTTAGAATATAGTAGGTGTAGAAATGTGTAGGTGTACAAATGTGGTGTAGGAACTTAAGCCAGGAACAAGTATTATTTGAAAGTGAGAGAAAACTTTCTGGACAGGAAGAATTATGGATGAATAGAATTAGGCTCAGGTGCATGTAGGAGAAAAAGAAAGAAAATTAGCATGGATTAAACTAGACAAAGACTGGTATTTCTCTCATGTAAAAGTCTAGAGGAAATTAACCTTGTGCTGGTATAGTGCTTTACTTTTCTGTTTCTATCATCCTGGGCATGATATGTGGCCTAAAATGGCTGCTCAAATTCCTGCTATCACTCCCATATTCCTGTTAATAGGGAGGACAAAGGAACAAAGCAGGCCATAACCTGTCCTTTTTTAATTTATTTATTTTTATTCTTTAAATCACAACTTTGGTAAAAGGTTTTTGGGATACCTCCTCCTTCTTCTGGCACCCCCTCCATTCACTCTAACCCCTCTCTTTGTTGTTTGCTAATCTGCATTAAGTCCATTAGTCTCTTTCTTTCCTGTGGTAGTATCCTTTCATTGGATGAGGGACTGTGTTTTTGGGACCAGGTGAACCATGCTGGTAGGTTTTCAGTGTTAACCTTGCGTTGGGCAGCCAGTTCATATTATTTGTGGTCTGTCCATGTTTTCTTATTGCAGGCTATCATCTCTATTCCCTTCTCTGTTGTTCTGCTGTTTTACCTTATCATTCTAGTGTCAGGTTTAGGGGGTCTCACTCCCAGTACCTGTCCTTTTTTTAAGGATATATTCTGGAAGTGCACCTGGAGACTCAATTGGCATTTTCTAAGTCAAAATTTAGGTACTTGATCATACCTTACTCCAAAGATGAAGCATAGCTAAAAAATACAGTGTTCTATCACTGAAAAAAAAAAAAAGAAAAGAAAAGAAAACAGCCATTGGGGACAGCTGGCAGATCATGCAACTGAGAGATAAAGAATGAGGAGTAATAAGGCAGGAAGTCACAAAGTAAAGACTTCTCAGAAATGGGGACCAGTTGTCCCCTGGGGCAGGAAGGGACACATACAGCTAGCTATCTTCTTTCCACATGTTCATTATCCTTCATCATGTGACTACAATCTATCTAAGAGGCTGCCTATCCCAGCTTTATAGGCTCAGGTCTCAATGACATCAAAACTCACCTCATCGTTGGCATAATGGCTGCTTAGAGATGTCTCCTTCTTTCCATTATGCAAAAGATCTCATTCATCAATCTCTGACTGAAATTTACTAAGACAGATTGCTGAGAACAATTTAAAAAAATCTGCAATCTTTATCCTTTCATAAGATTAATTATGGCACATCTGTCTGAAGCAATGTGATACAAACATGAAAATTGATCATTTAGGAAGCTAGAGTAAAAAAAAAACTCATGAAAATATACTGATGAAATGAAAAATTGTGTCTATACAAAACAGTGCACATGTTAATTATAATTATGTGGGGAATGTGTGTATATGGGCAAATATTAGAAAAACACCATGAAGTGAAAACAATGACCAAATGTACAAGGTTTTTCTCTGAAGACTCCCTTCAGTTACATTGTTCTGACAGCAAATAAAATTTGAAAGTCATGCTACATTTACTTGTCAAAGGTAGGTGTATTGAAGAATAGCCTGAGGAGTTCATTGAAAATGAAGGTCCAGGGAATGGCTGTAGTTTTAATGAACATCCTAGATTCACTTTGTAGGAAGTGGTGCACTGATGGTCAATGCTGGAAATACACCACCTTGGTTCATGCAGGAGAGATACAAACAGAGCCAGTGAGGCCTGCCCCAAAGCAGTACTATGCTGTGCTAGGCTGTCAATGCTGGCGGATCTTTCTCTACTATTGCAGAAAAAACAAAGGAAATGGACAAAGAAGGCCCTATAGCAACAAAATGCTTTCTCTCCTTGATTTATGAAGTGACATGTCACTAAAAGACACAGCTTTGATCACTTTCTGTCTTCCAAATAAATTTGAAGCAGATAAAAGCATCCAGGTATTAACATATCACATCACCCTATTTCCCCAGTTGTCCTGTGCAGTCCCTAATTTGCCCTTTGTCTTTCAAACCCCATGGCACAAGTTCAGCTGTCATTTGCCCTTTGAGTGTGGTAATTTCAAGCTGTACATCTGTACAGCACAGTCTACATAAGCCAGCCTCTACTGGAACATTCTATACTTATTTTACTTACCAGAGTCATGAGTTTGTCTCCGTTTGGCGAGGAATTTCCCACTGAAAGTTGCCAGCTCCTGGCACTCCCTACCCCACAGTACTGGGTATACTGGGACAGCTGGGCAATCCCTTTAAATCTTTGCCTAGGAAGCTATGCAATAATGTACAGCCAAACAGAAAAAGCATTTTTTAAGAAGGATTAGTCAGCCTTGAGACAGTGTTATAGGGAACATAGGCAAAGAGCTTTTCAAAGATCTTCCTTTTTCTTCAACAGTACCCACTCTGAATTTAGTCTCTTTCACAGAAGCGAGCATAAAACACTGCCTAAAAAGGTTGGAAAACATCATAAAAATATATGCAAATGACACAGTGGAGGGTAGAGATGGGCCAGAAAGAAAGAAAACCAACATCTTTGAATCTATGCATCAATAAATAACAGAAGCTAAACATTTTCACAGGACATATTTGTCTTATTTATAATCTTGAACAACCTTTCCTTTTACTGAAATGTTATGATTTCAAGTATAGATATGAGAAAATAAAAATAAGCTTAAGCACATAAAGAATCACATATAACGCTACCACTCAGAGACAACTAGGTTGCCTGTTTATATGTGTGTGTGAGATGCAATGATATAAGTGCCATTATATATACTATTTAATATCTGGTTTCCATATACTGACACTCTTCCTGATGATCTTAAAGGAAAAGCATACATGTAAGATGTTATGTCTCCCTTTCAGAAGTGAAACATTTCTGAGATGGTTTTAAAGAAGCCTTACTAGTAAGGGTGTAGCAAATACCCTCCCCCGACTTTACTCCAGCCCTGCAAATTTTCATCTCTTGGTAAAAAGTTTACCAGTATTTGTATGTGCTCAACTTATGGGAAAGGAGGCAGATAAGGTCTGCAGGGCAGTTAGAATGCAGAATGCAAAATAAAGGAAAGGGTAAATCTGTCTAGAGGATGACGACATTTTCATTAAACTGAATTAAACAGAAAGTAAATCTTCCTATACTTATTTTTAAAAAAGGAAGTTTTCTTGGTGAAGTTTGGAATTTTTCTAAAACCCTAAGTTAAAAGCTAAGATGATTCATAATGCTAAAAAAGGATCTGCTTCAACAGACTCTATTCCACAAAGTAGGACAGATTTTCTCAGAAATACCTGCCCACATAAAAATTCTGTTACTTTTAAAATATTGCAAGTAATTCACAGAGTCCTCAGAACTTAATTTCAACATCAATCCAAACTACAACTTCCAAATTGTAGCTGCTGTTTTTGTTCTAGAATAATCTAACAGCTGGTTAACACTGTGAAAAAATCAACTCATATGGGAATTTAGCACATTTGTCTACTTGAATTCTTTGGTAAATATCAACTTTCACCAAAAAGTCAGAAGTAGACAGTGGCAATTTACAACAACTAGTAGTTTCAGTTCTTCACTCCTTTAAAATCATTAGACGCTTAAGGCAGAAAACTGTTTAGCCTTTCTTCTGTGAAGTATTTAAGGTGACTGGTGCAGAAAACCATATATGAAGTCAACAATTGAGAACAGAAACACCAGTTAGTGTTGTATTAAATTTTCCAAAATGGATTCTGTGAGAAATTAGTAGACTTTAAAACCAAATAAAAAGAAGAGGCTTGATCTAAATGAGTTTGGGGAACACTGAGATAAATAATTCACTGCACTGCATGTCTTTTGAAACTCTTCACAAAAACAATGGATATTGATTGATACCTTCCAAGGTATGTGTGTTGGGGGGGAGGCATATTCTGTTTTCTGTGATGCCAAAACTTATTTGATGAAGTATTGTCAGAACATTCAAAATGCTTGGGTTCCAGCTCACATTTTTATAGAGAAATACTGTTCTTGCCTTTCTACATAATTCAGCTTCTTGTACTTTTTAGTCTATTTGCAGTGAAAACAGTTATTTGCAAATAGCCAGAACAGCTTAGTCTAAAGTATAGAAAGGTGTGAATAACATTATAAATATATTGACATTTCAACACACTTTGAAAGGAGGCCATTCTATTACAAATATCATTACATCCAAATTATAATCAGAACAAACAAGGCAATGAGACCTACTGCAAAGTGGTTTGGTTTCAAGTTTAGAGAATTTCACTTTGATGATTTGGAGAGCAGATCAATTAGTGCCAATGTGGTGGGACTTTGTTTAGTCTGTAGATCTCTTAGCAGAGCCAACAGTAGTTTGAAATGAGCAGATAACAGCTTTTGTGACTGGGTATGCTTATCTGCAACCAGATACTTTTCTATTCAAGAGTAACCCAGATTTTCTAGCCCATATTAGATAGCTTATCAATAAACAAACTTAACTCCTGACTTTTGACCCCAGCACTGAGGAAGAGGAGGAGAAAGACTGAAAGAGTTAATCAGTCTCAACAGTCATTACAGAGATTGGGGAAAGAAAAGGTGGTGCAGGGCTAGCCCATAGGCAAGCCCAGTTATGCGCTATATCAGTCTACTGCCTTTTACTAGATATCCCCAACCGGTTTGCCTTTAAGAACAGATCTGTAGTCAAACCCCAATTTAGTGACTAGAGGTGGTACTAAAATGAGATGAGGTAAAATGGGTCAAATTGTTGCATATATTTCTCCTTTCTGGTATAGACCCAACAGGAAAGACAATCAAAAGGCATTCTTGTTCCCATGTGAAATCACATGCATGCTCTATATCAACTAAGAAATTCAAATTTGCCATATAACTACATTGAAATGACATAACACAGAATAATAAAAAATATAAAATACAAAAATAAATTTTTATTTGGAAGAGGAAATTAAGTTACAATTAAGTATAAGGTTGATGAAGTGTTACATTAACAACCTTTGCTTAGGGATAAATATAGTTCTAGTAAAGGGTAAAGCTGGGATCTTAGATCAAGTTTCCATATACAATTGCCAAACAGTTTTAAATAAAAAGCTCTCAATTTGCATAAATTATACATCTCACTGAAGGAAAAGAGTATTAAGCGCTGATTATTTTGACCATCAATTGATTTTGTACCTTACAGATCTCGTTTGCCATGATCTCAACTCAAGTTTGCTTCTGTTTCAAAAAGGTTCTCTCCAGCCATAAGTGGGTACTTACCAAAAAATCACATCACAAGCAGGATTTTTTTTTGTTGGTTGTTAATGCAACAAGTTCTAGGTGCTCATAAATGACCTTTGTCATTTCTGACCACGGTGTGAGCCACTTGAGTCAACTCTGGAGGAGGTCTTCCATTTGGAAGCATGTGGAAGTCACACGTAGACACATGGAAGAGTATGAAAATGGCACCACACTATGTGCATGGTATCTTTGTTGATACAGTTTTAGCCTTATGTAAGTTACAGGATCTGTGCAATTCTGGAGACCTATTAGGTGAAAATAAATACTTGCATGTGGTATGGAAGCCATCCTCATTTGAATGATATTCATCTGGTTTATTTTTATTCCCCAAAGAGAAAACATTCCACAAGAACAATTTTATCTATGTTTATTTAATTATAACAAAAGTAGAACAATGCATAGCAAATGGAAAAAGTTATTCAAAAACAATAAAAATGTTTAGGAACAGAAATAAATAATTCAGCTGAAGGAATTACCCAGGTAACATTAAAATTATAAGTTGCATTTGCAACTTATAATTGTTTATTAGTGTAAAGTGAATTTAGTAAATCATTCCCAATTCACTACTAAGTTATCAAAACATTTTAAAAATCTTACATAAAAACTGACAACATCCATAAGTGTTACATAAACACCAAACAAAGAAAGTGATATAAGAAAAATAAACAAAAGTATCCTGAAAAAAAATAAAACACAAATCATACTTGCCATATCTGAGTTTATACTCCCTTTCCCCTCCCATGTGATTTGGAGGATTTGGTATTTTATGTGTTCCAGATAAAATTATGGTGATATATGTTGATGCAAATTTCAGCCATAAAAAGTAAACTACTTTGTATTTTAGATATCCTTATGATGAAACATCAGAACTCCAGTCTCACTAATCAAACCTTTATGAAGTCATAAATTGAGATTGGTTTTTGACTCCTCAAATCAAGACTGAAAATGCTCAGCACAGCATTCTAGGCATTTTTCTCACACCAACTGACCCAGCATATATTTTAAGAAATGTTTATTTTCTGTGCATATTTGTTTTAAAATTATAAATTCCTGAGTACTTTTTCTTCTTCCTCCTCATCACTATCAGTGACATTGACCTGCTGGATGCTAGAGGGAGTTGATGTTGGGGCTGTGAAGACATTCTCTAAGGCTCCAATGTCCAGTTGAGGCATGGGGGTTAAGTATTCTTCCCCACTGTGGCTATGACTATTATAGTAGGAGGTCCCATCCATGCTCTCACAACTTCGAGAATCTTCACTGTGTGTTCGTTCATCTGGATAGTCTCTAAAAGGATAGTCTCTATTTAAAGCTGAAAACATAGCCTCATGTTTTTGGTACCTGTCTTCATAATAACCAAGGCATTCTGGCATTGAACTTGGAAAATTTCCATAGCCAAAGGGAGGTCGACTATAAGGGCACGTGCTGCAGCAGAAAGACAAAAAAGGAATTAGATTATACCTTCCCCACATGTTGCACTGCATATAGACTAACTGAGCAAGTTTAACTGCATCCTCTTTGGGGCCTGGAAAGTTCCCAAGATCCTTTCTTTAACCACTTTATGTATTCATCTGCTCTTTTCCCACTGCCCAGATCCCACTGTAATAAAAGGCAAAGTAAGCTTGGGACTGAAATACTCACCACCATTATCTATTATCAGCCTCAGGGTTCTTAACTTTTGACAGTATTAATAAAGAAAAATTGCTTATCTGGGCTGTTCTTTATCTTTCACAGCATGTAAGGTGTTGGAAATTCAAGCATGTGATGTGATACTAAAAATGGACACTTAGTAAGCAATGTAGTAATTGCTCTTACTGGAATTTAAAAGTGAGCTCATGGGAGGGAGTGTACTTTTGGGTTGAAATCAAGAGCGGGGGGGCACTAGAAGACAAGAAAATAATTTTAATTGACATTCAACAATAAGTTAATTTTTAAAACTCCCACTACCAGAATAATTTAGAACCAACATTAAACTGTGATTTAAAAGATCTTTCCCAAAAGAAATTTTGGAAAGAAGGAATATGAAGAATCATAAAGATTATTTTTTTACAAAATGAATTTTAAAGGCAAATCTAAAAATTACTGCTATTTAAACCCATTTGTCAACCTAATTTGTCCAGGCAAAGAACAGGAATCAGAAGAGGACTCACGAACTCCATCTAGTGACAGAAAATATAAATATGCTTATTAGTAAAATCCATAGATGGGGTGGTTCATCCTCCACAATTAAAAGATGTCAACTGCATTTTTCAACCTTTGGAAACAGTGGTGATTGACATGCAGACTAACATCCCACCTCTGTCTTCAGTGAATTGATGTCCCACCCTAGCTCTTCAAGAGCTAGGGACCTATCCCATGTCATATGCCACAAACACAAGACAAAGCTTCTAAAAATCTTCAGATTTCCATTCCTTCTACCACATCTATTCAGGCATTCACATTTAACATACATGTCCTGAACACAGCGTACTTCCAGTTCTTCAGGCTTTACCTCTCTCTACCCTTTAATCCCACAGATACTATGAAGGGGTGCTCAAGTCTATATGCACAAGACTGCACTTCAGCAAGAAATATTTCAGCCACTATTTTTTTTCAGGACTCACTGTAAGCAGATACTATGGAAGGTTTGATATTTTTACAAATCTGAAATCTAGGTATATAAACTGGATATGATCTTATGACTCATATACTGGGCATTTCCCCCTGAGCTTATTGTTCCTATGTAAATCTTCTATGAAGAAATGCCTATTCAGAACTTCTGTACATTTTTAAAACTGGGTTATACATCTTTCTATTGTAATTTGTGACAGCTGTATATTCTGGATAAAAGTCTCTTATTAGATAAATAATATGCAAACATTTTCTCTCATTCATTATCTTTTCATTTCCTTGATGATATCCTTTCATGCACAAAAATTTTCAATTCATATGAAATCTAATTTATCCATTTTCCCTTATGCTTTTAGCATAATATTTAATTAATCATTGTCAAACCCAACATCATAAGATTTACCCCTGTGTATTTATGATTTTTTATTCCTGTATTTAGTGGGTCTTTAATTCATTTTCAGTTGATTTTTGTATATAGTGTAAGACAAAGGCCCAACTTCATTTTTTGGCATATGGATTTTCTGTGCTTTGTCAACGTCTGCCCTCCCATCCAAAGCCACCCTCCCCAACACACTAACAGCCTTCAATATAAACCACTGATCTTTTTACTGTTTTGTGATTTCAACTTTTCCAGAAGTCACAAGGTTGTAGCCATGTAGTATATAGCCTTTATATTGGCTTATTTAGTAATATGCATGTTAGATTTCTTCACATCTTGTCATGACTTGATAGCGCATTTCTTTTTTATATTGAGTAATATTCTATTGTATAAATATATCAATTTATTTATCCAGTCACCTGTTAAGGATATCGTAGCTGCTTCCATGCCTTAAGAAATAAATCTGCTACAGCTATCTATGCACAGATTTTTGTATGGACTTAATATTTCATCTCCTTTGGGATAATACTAAGGAGTGTGATTGCTGGATCATACAGTAAGGGTACTTCCAGTTTTGTTAAAAGCCATCAAACTGTCTTCCAAAATAGTTGTATTATTGTACATTCCCAACAATAAACTAGAGTTCCTTTTGTTCTACATTCTCACTAGTATTTGGAATTGTCAGTGTTTTGGATTTTGGCAATTCTGATACATGTATTAGTGTCTCGCTGCTTACATTTACAATCCTTAATGATATATGATGTGGAGCATTTTTGCATATGCTTTATTGCCATCTATATATCTTTTTGTTTAGATGTTTATTGAGGCCTTTTGTCCATTTTTAAGCAAGTAGTTCATCTTCTTACTGTTGAGATTTAAGTTTCTTTGTATATAATAGACAAAATACATGAACAGGTTTTATCTTTTGCAAATATTTTCTCCCAGACTGTGATTTGTCTTCTCTTTCTCTTGATGCTACATTGTTTGATACTGTAGCTGTGACAAAGATTGAAATCATGACATTTGAGTCCTCCAACTTTGTTTCCACATTCAAGGTTGGTTTAACCAGTTCAGATCACTTAAAATCCCACATGAATTTCTGTAAAAAATATAGGCCATTGGAATTTGAGGACTGTGTTGATTCTGTAAATCACTTGAGGAAATATTACTACTTTCCTATTATTAAATCTTCCAATACATGAACAATGATGCCTTTTTATTTGCTGGGGTCCTCATTTTTTTTCTTTAATAAGATTTTATAGTTTTTCATTTTATACCTCCTTAGATTCTTCCCAAGTATTTTATTCTTTTTGATGCACTGTAAATGGAACTGTTTTCTCAATTTCTTCTTTGGATTTCTCATACTAGTAATTTTTGCGTATTGATCTAACATCAGTGCAACATTGTTGATTTCATTAACTCCAATAAATTTTTATGGATTCTTTAGGATTTCCTTATACATAGTATTTTCTCAATATAGGACCATATGTGAAAAGAGATCACTTTACTTCTTTTTCACTCTGAAATTTTTTTTTTCACCTTAATTGCTCAGGACAAAATTTTTACTACAATGTTGAATAGCTATAATGAAAGTAAGTATCCTTTTTTGATTCCAATCTTATTAGATTTTATCAAAATTTTTTCTGCCTAAATTGAGATGATTGGGATTTGTTCCTTCATTCTATTAGTGACATATGTTACAGATTTCAGATGTTGAATTCCAGAGGTCAAATTACATTTACTTTAGATCTACATTTATACTCGTAAGATTATATTAGTCCATAATTTTGTGATCTTTGAGTTTGATGATAGAGCACTACTACCTTAGAAATCTTATCTCACACACATTTTGTTGAAGACTTTGAGAAGGATTAAGTTCTCTCTAAATGCTTGGTAGAATTCACGAGTAAAGCTATATAGCTCATAATGATTTCTTTGTTGAGAGATTTTCAATTACTGATCCAATCTCTTCAAATTGGTCTGTCCAGATTTACTATTTCTTCTTCATCCAATTCTGGTAATTTACATACTGGTCCACTTCATCTAATTTATCTGATTTGTCATTACATAATTACTCACTGTATTCTCATCATCATTTTTATTTCCGTAAGGTCATTTATTTCTGTATTGTCTCCAATTTCAAATCTGAATTAGTAATTTATATCATCTTTCTTCATAGGCTAGCTAGCTAAAGTTATTTTGTTGAGTTTTCAAAAGGTCAACTCTTAAAAATTTTTTTCTTTATTTAACTATAATGTTTCTATTATTTTATTTCACTTATCTCTAACCTTTATTATTTCCCCTTCCTTCAGTTAACCTTGTACTTTGTTCTTAAGGGATTTTTAAATTTCCATTGTTATGTCTTCTTGGTCCAATGTACTTAAGAATGTGTTGTTTAATTTCCATATATTTGTGAATTCTCTTTTTTTTTTTTCTGTTACTGATTACTAGCTTTCATTCCATCATGGTTGGAAAAAATTTTGTATGATATCAATCTTTTTTAAATTTTTTGAGATTTATGTTGTGATGCAGCATTTAGCCTATCTTAAGAATGCATATTTGACAATATCAAATGACAAGAATCTGTATTCTGTTGTTAGGAGGAGGATCTTTTATGTCTGTTAAACCAAATTGTTTTGTAACATTATATAGTTTCCCATTTTCATATTGATCTTCACCTATTATTGGATGGATTTTGGATAAATGATATTATAGTCATTATTTAAATATTTATAGAGAACATTATACTCAATGGTAAAAAGTTGAAAGCTTTTCCTCTAAGATTAGGAACAAGACAGTGATGTCCATTCTTACTTGCCACTGTTACTCAATATAGTATTGAACACCACAGTCAGAGTAATTAGGCAAGATAAAGAATAAAAGTCATTCAAATTGGAAAGAAAGAACTATCTCTATTTGCTTTTGCCGTAATCTTATATATTAAAAAGAAATAAAAACTCCACCAAAAACTGTCAGAACTAATCAGCAAGCTCAGTAAAGTTTCAACTTGCAAATAAATTCTGTTTGTGTGTCTTAAATGACCTAACAAAGAGAAATTTATAAAGATAATACAAAAAAGAGACAATACTATTTACAATTGTACCATAAAGAATGCATAGTAATAAATTTAATCAAGGAGAGAAAATGGCATCTATAGTGAAATTACAAGCCACTGATGAAACAAATTGCAGACATAAATAGACAGCCTGTGCTCAGGTCCTAGAAAGATAACCTGTGCTCAGGTACTAGAAAGGCTAACATTGTTAAAATCTCCATGCTAATAAAGCAAGTTATAGAAGCAGTGGAATCCCAACCAAAACTCCAGTGACTTTTTTATAGAAATAGAACATCCATCCTAAAATTTGTATGGAATTACAAAAAACCTGAATAGCAAGGAAGGAAGGTTAATTATAGGCATTATGTGCCCTTATTTCAGACTATATCACAAAACTATATTAATCACTACAGTGACTAATAATAATAATAAAAGTGATACAATAATAAATAATGGATTTTAATATATATAATGGAGTAGAACAGAGAACCTTGAAATATGCCCACATACTTATGGTCAATTAATTGATGACGAAGAAGCCATAATTATACAAATGATGATAGTATTGATAGTATAGAAATGATAGTATTTAGTAAACACTGTTGTGAAAACTGGACTGTCGCATGCCAAAGAAACTGTAAGCTTTCCTTATACCATACACTAAAATCAACTCAAAAGGGATAAAAGACAAGTGTTAGGTCTTAGTAATATTTTTTGATCTAACACCAAAAGCAAAGACAACATGAAACAAGTGGGAAAACATCAAACTAAAAAGCTTCTGTTCAACAAAGGAATCCTCCAACAAAATGAAACAGCAACCTACCAAGTGGGTAAATTATTTGTAAATTCTATATCTAATAAAGGACTAATAATATCCAAGCATATATGGAACTCATACAATTCAGAAGAAAGAAACCAACCAACTAAAACTGGGCAGAATACCTGTAGGTTGCAGCCTAGGAAGCCAGGGCAGGGGCCAGGGATCACGGTCGAGTCCCACCGGGGGCACGTAGTGAGAACTAGTCCCCCCAAAAAATAGCTGGGCATGGTGGCACACACCTGTAATCTCAGCTACCTGGGAAGCTGAGGCTGGGGATTCCTTGAGTCTGTGGTACCCTGGGGCAATGTGAGCCTGTGGTTCCATAGGCAAAAGTAGCAAGACCTAGTCTCAAAAAAAAAAAAAAAAATCACAGAGCACAGACTGGTAGTTGCCAAAAAGGGAGGGGTAGGAGATGGGTGAAATAGATGACTTTCAGCAAAAGGTACAAACATTCAGCTATAACGTTAAAAAGTCCTAGGAATGTAATGTATGCTATGGTATCTATAGTTAATACTGTACCCATATATTTGAAAGTTGCTAAAAAAGAATAGATCTTAAAAGTTCTCATCACAGGGGAAAAAAGTATATTGTGTACCTGAAAATAATGTCTAATATGTCTCAATTTTTTTTTAAAAAGGTGAAATATTAAACTTTTATCAAAACTGTCTCTCCCTTCAATTCTGCAATGTTTTTCTTCATCTATTTTGGGACTGAGTTGTTGCATATGCATATGGTGATAAATGATGTATTTTCCTAATGTAATGACTCATCTATCAATAAGAAATGTCCCTCTTTGTCTCTTAACAAGATTTTACATAAAGCTTATTCTGTCTAATACTATTATATCTACCCCAAGTTTCTTTGATTACTATTTGCATCATTTTCTATTTTTTCACTTTCAACCTATGTACGTCTTTGAATATAAAGTGAGTCTTAGGATATATTTTGATTATGCTTTTAATCTATTCTGCCAATCTTTGACCTTACTTTTTTGAGAATCTCTATAGAAGATGAATCACTTCCTTTTTGTTTTTAACATTCTCTCTTTTCCTTGGCTTTTCACTTTATAATCTATCTTGCTTTGGATCTATCCTATTTAGCATTCATGAAGTTACTTGGATTCATATCATTCTTTAAATGTGTTGTATTTTTAGTCATTATTTTTATTGAGCTAAGTTGGTTTACAATAAGTATATAATTGGGAGGTGCTGAGAGAACACCTCTTCAGATATATGTTATAGCACACCGGCAATCAAGGACCCATTGTCCTCTGCCTTAGTCCATTGGGCCCCCTCCCAGATTTTGCTTTCTAACCTCCACACCACCCCCTGGTAGCCTCAAATTTACATTCACATTTTGGGCTTGTTTTGGATTTGTTTTTGTAGGACCTTTTGTTTTTGTTTCTCTATATAGTCCACATAAGAGTGCAACTATCCAATATTTGACTTTCACCTTCCGATTTATTTCACTTAGCTTAATCCCCCCTCCAGTTTGATCTATTTGTTGCAAAAGGCAATACTTTACCTTTTTTACAGCTGTGCACTATATCATATCTTCCTGATCCACTCATCTGTTTCGGGGAGCTTAAGTAATTTCCATAGTTTGGCTACTGTAAATAGCCAATATTGTAAATAACTACTGAGAATAGGCAACATTATAAATGCCACAATAAACATAAGAGTGCATATAGCCCTCCTAATTAGTGCTTTCATATTCTTCAGGTAGATACCTAGGAGTGAAACTGCTGGGTCATATGGCAAATCTATTTTGGGAAACTCCATGCTTTTTTCTATATGGGCTGAAACAGTCCACATTCCCATCAGCAGTGTCCAAGAGTCCTTTTTCTTCCACATCCTTGCCAACACTTATTGCTTCTGGTCATTGTGGGTTATTCTCACAGATGTGAGGTGGTCTATCTTTGTGGTTTTGATTTGCATTTTCCTCATGATAAATGGTGGAGAGCATTTTTCCATCTGCTGGTTGGCCATCCATATATCTTCTTTGGAGATCTATCTAGCTATCGTGTCCCATTTTTGTTTTTATTGTTGTTTTTCATTTGTTGTTGAATTGTATGAGTTCTTTGTAGCTGTTCATTATTAGCTCCTTGTTGGATGCAAAGTGCACAAATATAATCTCCCATTCAGTCAGAATCAATTTCTTTCTTCACCAGCTTCCATTTGTTTTAAATTTTTAAATAAATTATGTCCAGAGTTTGAAAGAAGTTGATTCTGAGTTTTTGTCAACTTTATTGTTGCTTTCAAGGACGAACTGATTATTGGTGTCCTTATTCTGCCATTCAAGTGCTTTATAATTTTCAGAGTATAAATTTTGTACTTATTTTGTTCATTAATTCCTACTTTTTAAAAAATTCTACTGCAAAAATTTCTCAATTTTGTTTGTTCACTGCTAATATATAGAAATGCTATGTTTAAATATGAATTGACCTTAACATTCTACAAACTTACTGAATTCAAAGTATAATGCTAGTTATTTATAACAGTTTTTCTGTGGGGTCTAATATTTTCTGTGCAAAAGTTTGTCTGATCTACAAGCACGGTTTTATTTTTTCCTTTACAATATGAATATCTTTTCTTTCTTTTTCATGTCCTCAAATACTAGATTAAATTCTCAATAAAATGTTGAAAAGTGCCAAGAATGAAATCCTTGTCTTTTCCTTGGGTCTTAAGACCCAAATTCTTCCAAATCTTCAGTCTTTTCTTGAATTAAGTATAATATTAGTTGGGGGTATTCAGTACATCCCTTTTGTAATGCTGAGGAAGCTTCCCTGTAGTCCTGGTTTGCTAAAATACTTCATGTTTAGCATGAAGAAGTGCTGGATTTTGTCAAATACTTTCTTTGCATCTATTGAGATGATTGCATAATTTGCCCTTTATGCTATTGGTGTAATATATTAAACTGATTTTCAGATGTTAAACTAACTGGAATTCCCAGGATAAAGCCTACTTGCTGGTTGTGTATAATCCTAGCATGCTGTTGCATTCAATTTGCTAGTATTCTGTCGAGATTTTTGTATCTGCACTCCTAAGGAGTAGTGGCCTGAAGTGCTTTTTTCTTTTGTTGTCTTTGTCTGATCTTGATGTCAAGATAGTTCCTCACTGAATGAGGTCTTTTTCTTCTTCTTCTTTTTTTTTTTTTGAAGAGCTTGACTTTAAAATGTGTCTCTTATAGATCACATATAGTTAGATCATAATTTTTTGAAGATCTGTCTTTTGATTGTTAATCCAATCACATGTTAATAATAGATCTGGATTTATAATTGTCATTTAAATTTTTGTTTCCTATGTGTCCCATGTTTTATCTTTGATCTTCTATTCCTTTTTTTTATTGCTTTCTTTTGCATTAGATAAACATTTTTTCTTTTTTAGTTTGTTTTTTTTAACATTTGTTCACTGTTTTTCTTTATTTTCACAGCAGTTGCTTTGGAGCTAATCATCTACAACTTACCTTATTCAAATCAACTTTAGATGTATCCTAACAATTCCAGTAATATATGAAAATGTGGCCTTTGTATAGCTCCATTTCCTCTTCCCCTTTTCTGCACTATTATTGTTATACAAATTTCAGTGATACATGTTCCAAAATCAAGAAATACACTGGTGTTATTATTTGTATATAATTTTATGTCATTAAAAAAGTTAAGAATAGAAAGGAAAGCAAGAATGTGTATAAAAATTGTTCTATCACCTTCTTATTTGCCATTTCTGGTTCATTTCAGTTTTTCCTGTAAATTCAAGTTATCACCTGGCATCATGTCTTTCCTCCAAAATAATTTTGCTTTCACCTATCTCCTTGTGCTTTTATTGTTAAATAAATGATATTTCTTTGCTATAATTTCCAACATTGATTTACATAGTTTTATACAACTGCTTTTTACATCTATCAAAATAAGAATAATATGCATTTATGTCATCTCTTATATTACATACTTACCTTTAAGGGGGCTTTTTGTTTTTCATCTGTTCAGATTCTAATTACCATCTAGGGTCACTTACTCAGCCTGAAGGACTTCCTTCAGTACTTCTCAGAATGCAAGTTTACTAGCAATCTTAGTTATAGGTCATCTGAGATTGTCTTTATTTTGCCTTTTGCTTACTGGGTATTGGTTGACAGGCTTTTCATCACTTTAAACACATGCGCTAGCCTTCACTGTTTCTGATGAGATATCACCTGTTAATCTTATTGACATTTCTTTGTATGTGATAAGTATTTTAAGTTATTTGGTTTATTTAGTTACTCCTTTGATAATTTCTCTTTGATACTTGAGCTTATTATTTTACTACAATATAATTGATGTGTTTTCTTAGTGTTCACTGAGCTTAAATGTACAATATTTTTTGGAAACTTCCAACTATAATTTCTTCAAATATTATGTTAAATTAAGCAATTTATCATAGGCTAGTGATGTTTCAAATAGTGTAGCCTCTACTGGTCTTTTAATTCCATCAGTCTTCTAATGACCAACTTTACTGCAACAGTTTTAGTCGTGATATAGGTCCAAACACAGTTTTCACGCAAGAACAACAATGCGACATCCCCTCTTCATCTTGGTTTTGCCATAGAAGGAGCAAGTGCTTGGCATGCTGGCTGATTCCATTATTTTTTGTTCCTTTTCTCTCTTGTCCCCTTCTATTACTCCAAATACATGTATATTGGTGGTGGCTATTCATTTTTCTTCATTTTTTCTTTCCTGCTTTTCAGACTGTATCATCATGATCAGTCTACTTTCAGGTTTATTTTTGTGTCAGTTCAATTTTAATGTTAAGTTCTTAATGACTTTTTTATTTTGGTTAATGTAATTTTCAACTTCAGGATTTTCATTTGGTTAGTTAAATTTTCTATGTCTTAACTGATATTCTCTCTTTGGGGAGACATTCATAATTTACTTCTTTAAGAATGGTTTCCTTAAGATGTTTTAATGTACTTATGGTGGTTTTTCTGTGTCCCTGCTTCTTTGTATGTCTTACAATGCTTAGTTGGAAATTGGACATTTTAGGTAATATACTGTAAAATTTTGGACACTAAATCACTTCCCAGGATACTGATTATCAAGGGCTCACTTTTATTGCTGTTTCCTTGTTAAATTTGTTTGACTGAATTAGATTATTTCACTGGTTTTCTCTGGTCTTCTTGGCTTGCCTATCACAGAACAGAATATCTCTCTTATAAATGACCCAGGACAAAGATGTTCAGGTCTACAGTATTCCCTGCCTATCATTCTTGGGGCCAAGTTGCTATCCTGTAAGTAGGGGCTGAGGAACAAAAAGGATATCTTCACCATATTCACCATGAAATTAGCCTCTTTAACTCAGAGCCAGAAAATGAGAAATTGCATTCCTTGACTAGCTGCTGAAGGGAGAGCTCTAGATCATACCTGCCCTGGAAGGGCTTCTATCAAACTAAACTAAGGGTAGGGATGATAAGGGATGGTAAATGTAATGACTCAAATACCATAGACTTTTTGCTGTCCTTATTGAGTTTTTGGGGTATTTTCTTGAATAAATATTTCTTCTTTTGCCAAATATCCTTAGGATATTACCCAGAAACTTAAAATGGCTGGTTAATAAAGTTAAATTTCAACAGTTATGTTTATGGGGGCAAGGGAGGTTCATGGAGATCCTCATATCATCGTTCTCAAAAGAGAGGAACGCCCACTCGTTTATCTTATTAATCATATTAATTCTATTAATATTCCTGAACTTTGTTCTAGAATTAGCTAGGTTACCTGAAAAGAATTTGATCATTTTAGGTCTTGGTTTTATGAATGTTTAGGTGGAACTATAGAAACATTTAGTTTAGAGTTAATTGAACAAAGATCTTTCTGAGTACTTAATACCCCATATATCAAGGTTTTCTAATCTAGCTGGTAGGAACAAGTACTACTCCTCAGTCACTGTTATTTTTAATCTTTCAGGAGATTCTTTCAATAATTTTGAGTTGTTTTCCTCATAAGCATACACTGACTGATACACTGATACACTGATTCAGGAAGGAATCTATGCAAATACTTGGAAATCTTGTTCTTTTGACTTGCTCTCACTGAACTCTCAGATCTCTCTCAATAAGATCTAGTGTTTCTTCTTGTGTTAAGGTTTCTAAGCTAGAAACTGAGAATGCCACAAGATTTACCTTATTTGTTTCATAACTCTATTCTTCATTGTCTAATAAGCACTGTCTTAAATACTATGTCTTAAGTACCATGTAAAATATATTTATTTTCCTGTTTCATTGGAGGTAGAGACAGTTCTTATTATTGCATCTTGACAAATGGAAGTCTTCAATAATTATTTGAAATACTGATTTTTGAGTCTCTTGATTTTCAGTTTTTCCAAATTCTTGGGGATGTTACATTTCCTATTTTTAGGGCCTACTAATTTTTGTTCTTAATGAGTCCTTTTCTAATTTTTCTATGATTTTTTAAAGCTGATCTTTAATAAGAACTTTCCTCTTTTGGAAATCCTAAGTGATTTGGATGGTGGATATGTTTCTCTAGGTTAAGTGCTTCTGATATGTCAGTATAGAATTTATTTGTAGGTTAATTTCTTAGTCAAGTGTATAGGGTGATTTCAGATTCAGATTCTGTATTGGTGTGTAGTACTACTTTGGGGTTTTGATTTCTAACAGAAAACTTTTTTTTTCTCACTATATAGCACAGGGTAAAAAACATTTTTCTTTGTACTTTCTCTGAGTCAGTGATAAAATTTTTCCATTCCTTTTATCAAGGTTGAAAAGCTCTTCCAGATTCCTGACTTTATGGAGAACTTTTAGTTTCAACTCCCCAGGTTGATCAGGGTCAAGACCTTATTTCCTCTCCTTGTGTAAAAACAAAGTTTATAAATATCGAGGCTATTTTTCAACCTGAAAACAACTCTAGTACCATTTTATTAGTTTTAAGCTTTTTGGCCATTTTGACAGAAGAGGATTAATTTTCTATATGGTAAATTCAGCTAAGTATTAAACTGTCCATATTTAAATTTATTATTTCTAGGTAGTACATCAGAAGTTTTTACTTGATAACTAAAACTATATTTTGGAACTAGTAAAGTTCCCTCTTCCCTAGTGTCAGACCAAAAGATTGTTTATGTAGGTAGATGTGCATTATTCTGAAAAATGATGCCACAACGACAGTTATATTCTTAAGTAGGTGTCTAACTTAAACAAAGGTAAAGGAAAATTGCTTTTAATCTTTGATCTGTCTGCTTAAAATTTTATTTATTTATTTATTTATTTATTTATTTAATTTTTTTTTTTTTTTTTTTTTGAGACTAGGTCTCGCTATTTTTGCCTGTGTAACCCCCAGGCTCACGTTGCCCAGGGTACCACAGACTCAAGCAATCCCCAGCCTCAGCTTCCCAGGTAGCTGAGATTACAGGCGCATGCCACCATGCCCAGCTATTTTTTTGGGACTAGGTCTCGCTGCATGCCCCCAGCAGGACTCAAACCACGATCTCTGGCCCTGGCTGCAGCTTCCTAGTCTGCCACTTATAGGCATGCACCACCATGCCGAGCCTGTTTGCCTAAAATTTTATAATCAAAATCCTATATATTCCCACAAAGGAATTCTTCCAAATTACCTTTTCTACTTACCTATATTTAGATATGTTCTAAATATTGCATATGTTCTAAATATTTCAAATTAACAAATCCCCCCATTTATCTTTCATATCCAGCCTATAGCCCCAACTGCAATAGATTTTAAAATACATTTATTTACCCAATGGCCAACAGCACAAGATCTTAGATTTCTTCTTTGCATGTGGAAGTAAAAATACTGCAAGAAAGAGGAAGAGGCTAAAAGGTGGGGAGGAAAGAACTAGTTTAAGAAATTAATGTAATGTAGGCAGGGCATAGTGGTGCATGCCTGTAGACAGCAGCCTAGGAAGCTGCAGTCAGGGCCAGGGATTATGTTTCAAGTCCCGCCAGGGGCACGTAGTGAGACCTAGTCCCAAAAAAATATCTGGGCATGGTGGCATGCACCTGTAATCCCAGCTACCTGGGAAGCTGAGGCTGGGGATTGCTTGAGTCTGTGGTACCCCAGGCAACGTGAGCCTGTGGTTACACAGGCAAAAATAGCAAGAGCTAGTCTTCAAAAAAAAAGAAAGAAAGAAATTAATGTAATGTAAAAGGAAAATGTTCCCATTAGTACAATATGAAAATGGTTAACATTTGAAGGCAGGAAGATGTTAGCCTCAGTGTTAGGAATCAGTACTTTAAAGTGTACATGTGTTTCATAAAATGACTCCTTAATTACACTCTCTAACCTCCTTGATGTGTACTCCTATGCAAGACAAAAGGGGACTGGTATGAGCATATACTTACATTACATATAATCTTCATATCATAGATATAATACTTGACATATATTTGATACACATTGTTATCACAATTATGGTATTGAATGGTTATATAATTCCACACATAAATTAATTAGATTAGGGGAAAATACACTTTATGTAAGATTCTTCTATCTATATAAGATCAAATTCTATAGATTCTTCAATAGAAAAAAATGAGAGGGACTCAATTAATTTTGTTAATTAGCCCGGCTAGATTTTATTGAGATAACTTATCTGAACAAGCATAAATAAGATTATCCATTTCCTTGGGGAAATTATCAGATGCATACTGGTATAAGTTAGGAAAGTAAGTAGATAATATTATAATAGGTAAGGCTGGTCTTCTGATTTGGGAAATTAATATATAGTCTAATGTTTACAGTTGACATACTGTTTTGACTTTATTAAAAGAAATAAAATTTCACATTGTATTACTAATTAACTTCATTTGAATATTCAGCACTACTATCAATTAGCCACAATATTACTTCAGATATGGTATATTTTGTTTTCTGAGGATTCATTTTCCAGAGTGCCCTTTGAAATTATTTTTTAAATCATCAAATGATGTATCGATTAAAAGTCAAATCCTATAAGCCCTCTCATGGGGAAAGAAGATAAAATTCCCAAGATTTTATCTACTTATTATATAAGGAAACATTGCCTGCCCAAAGTTCACTTGACCGCATGATTTGGCATTCAAAAAGGGAAAATACCTATTTTCTCTATGATTCTCTGATAGTAATGAATATCTGCCAATCAAGAGGAACCATTATACTGAGAGAACTGACTTACATATTGAACAAAACAAACACAGAATTCAAAGTCAGACAGACAAGCCTAAATTAACTACTAACTCAAGACTGGCTCTGCCATTACTAGTCATGTGACTTTAGTAATAGCTCTTCAACATCTGCTCAACTTATCTAAAAAGGTGGGGACATTTTGTATCCAAGACACAGAATTGTTGTGAGGATTATTTATAAAAATGCTTAGCACCCAAAATGCTAGGAAAAAAAAAAAACCACAAACATAAAAACAATTACAACTGGAGATTTTGGGTCATAGATTAGTTGCCCCCTTTTTCTACTGTTCTGAGAGTAAATAGTGTCCAAGTCTCTCCTGGGTTCTTAAATGAATTACATAACATAATATTTCTATAATTTTAGTGTGTGGACCTCAAGTTTCTAATAAAGTTGATCATTTCAAACCTATTTAAGTATCAAATTCTATTTATGTCCTTAGCACCCTCTTATCTAGGAAACATTTTAAAATTTCCTACAAAATACAAAATTTCCTACAAAATAAAATTTCCTACAAAATAAAAATCCCAGATTCTAGCCAATAGCAATAGGAAGAGATTCTCAACCTCTAGTTTTAGGAGTCTCTTGAGGTCTGAGTCCTTAAATTAAAATACTTCTGAAAACTGCTAAACAAGAAAAGAACCTCCAGGGGAAAACAAAACAAAGTCCAGAAAGCAAGCCCTCACTTCTCCCTGCCTTGATGTCCCTGTTCCACTTTTTTCCAGTCCTAGGCTAAGGATTGGAAATCAAGCAATCCTATAATTGTTCTTTCTCCAAAGTGCTGATAAACCCAAATGTGGAGTAGTTTTACTTTCCAAACAAGTAACAGTAGACAGTTGGTGATAGACCCTCCAACCACAACAGAATCCATCTCTTTCCACACACTTAAAGCAACTGACAAGTTGCTGCCAAGTTGATGCCACTCTACCAGAATGCCTGCAATGGAGTTAAATCCCATCACTCTTAAACAAAAAGTCCCAGATTTGATTCCATAGATACTTCCTTATGAAAGTCATTTTATTTGGTAATTTTTATAAAAATGTTTGCTTTTGTTGAAAAGAACACTGAGAGGGACCTTAACCTGGAACTAGTCGTTTAATCTTGCAAACCAAATGCTCTCCTCTACACTCTTGCTGTTCAGAGCAGTCCACAAACCAGCAGACTTGGCACCACTTGAAATGTAGAAAATGCAGATTTGAAATGTAAAATGTCAGGGTTTCAACACCTCAGACCTGTTGACTCAGAACCTGCAAAAGCCTGCATTTTAAAACAATATACATGATCCATATATATACGTATAAACCCCTGAGAAGCACAGCTCTATACAATGAGGGTTTTAACTAAATGACTTCAAGGTGCATTCCTTAGAACTGAATTTTCTCCTGAAACACCTGATCTCTCAATATTAGAGCCTCATTCTCAGAAGTGCATGCACTCTCTTGGCTCCACTAGTACTCTCTGGCTCTCCACTAACCTATGTACAGCTCGATGATAAACCCCGATTCAGCTTTTGATCTAAATTAGATTCCAAATAGAATTGAGGATGTCTTTTTTTTTTTTTTTAGCAACACCAGATACCTACAGAAGTTTTTAAAAAATCATTAGTTGCTCACACTTTTAGTTAAAAGTAAAAAGGTTGGTTCACTTACCTTGATGGGAAGTAGTGAGGTCCAGGTAAGAAGTAAGGATGATGAAAAGAGAATCGAGGTGGTGTTCCAAACAATGTGGCTGGATGGCCAAGGGGAGGGGGCTGGTAGACATGTGTGTGTGGAATCGGAGGAGGCTGGGGCATCGGTGCACTTCGGGGACATGTAGAAACACTGGGATACTCCTTGGGAGGCTGAATGGTAGAGGTGGCAAATCTGGCATGGGCAGTACTTGCACTGGTTGGAATTCTGTTGGTGCTTTCCAAAGAGATAGGGGTGGGTCTCTTCACTGAGTGACTGGCTCCTGAATGCAGTCGGTGAGTGTCCGTTTGGGTGGGTCCAGCAAAGCGCTGGGGTGGGAGTGTGGGGTGAAGGGACAGACTTGGAGAAGGGCTGGTCACCTGGGCAGCACTAGAGACGCTGGGCTGGAAAAGTGTGATGGGGTTTGGTCGCTGAACTGCAGGTGTGGGCAGCTGGATGGTAGGTGGGGCATCACCTTTAGAAATAAAACAGCACAGGTCAAGTATTCATTGAATCACTCATTCAGTGAAAAGCCTTTAACTGACTACCTTTCTTAACAGCATCATCACAAACCACTTGATAGCATTCTAAGCAAAGGAAATCACCTTGCCTACTCATTTTACATCTTTTGCCTCTCCTACCTGGATTCTATGTGCCACAAACAGAGAGAGCTTTTCTTCTTAATTCACTGCTATTACCACCAGAGTTCAAAATTCTACCTGGTATATAACAGGCTCTCATTAAGTTTTGTTTTGTTTTTTTTTTTTTTTTGATGGAAAAAATATAAGTGAATAAAATTTCTGAGTGATTGAGTAAAAATATACACAAATGTTAGTATGCATATGTATATATATAATACATATACATAATATGTACATATATATAAATGTTCCTAAAAGAAATAATATGAATATATTGACAGTGCTTACAATTAAAGAGAGGGGCACAGAAATGAAGGCAGTAGGAAAAGTTAACTTACCTTTTACTATATACCTATCAGTGCCATCTGAATTTTACATTTTCAAAATTATTAATTTTTAAAATATTAATAATTTTAGTACAGTGGTATAGCTCATTAGTCTTTAGTTTGTATACTTCTTTATTAAACTAAATTAAGAACATTTAATTTTTATTTTAAAAAAACTAAAGAAACAATTGGTAAAAATATCTTCACTCTATTGCATTCAGTATAAAAACAGAAAGCAATTCCCAAGGGAGACTAGGACTTCTTAACTAAGATGTCAAAATCTTGTGACAGGCAAGAAAGGCAAATTATCACAGAAGTACATGATGGATATGGCAGAATTTTTTTTTTAAGTAGGTCAATAACCATATATTTGGTCTGTCTCTAAAAAAAGAGGACTGCAGGCAAATACAGTTTACATTGAACTAACCTTTTCCAAAGAAGTACAGAGAGAAGCCAGAGCAATAGATTCATGATCTAGTTTATTCTGGTACAGTTAGGTCTCTGTTAGTAAAAAAAAAAAAAAAAAGATACAGCCCAAGTACAAGTTGTGATTAGAAATGTCTCTGTCAGAGGGTGAGAGGAAAATATCGATCTATCTTGTCCAGTAAAGACTTTTCCTTCTACCCTCTCTCTCTTCTTCTCTCTAGGCAAAATAATGCCTCCTTTAAACCCACAGTGAAGAATTAAAAGATCCTGTTTGCAAGACCATCTCTGACCTGCAAGCAGTGCAGGAGCATGGTGTAAATGGAGCTTATCCTCATCCTCAACTGATGGGCTTATGTGAACTAGCCACCCATCTCTAAGGCACAAGTCTCAGTCAGGCTTTTCATGAATCAAGTAAAAGTACTTTCCCTCCTTTGTGTCTTTCAGAATTTGTAAGTCTGTCCTTATGAAATAGAATAAATCTTTGCTGTTATTTACATATCTACCATTCTGCCACCACAATCACAAGAAAACTGGGAGCTTGAAGCAGGATCTGTTTTGTATTTTTGTCTCATAAGATTTAGTCCAGGTAGAATCCTGTGATTCCTCCTTCCCTGGTGCCTTGAGAAACCTGAAGATAAAGAGTTCTATTGCTTTTCAAGGAATTTGCAAGCAAGATTTGTGTTTACTATGGATCTAATTTTGCTGGAATGGAATTCTGGGTGGGGCAAAACCAACAGAGGGGGGATTACAATAATGTGAGAATGTTGGAGGAGTTTTGTTGTGCTTTTGGTTAACTATAAAAAGGTAGGTAGACCAAAATAACACCATAGGTTTACTAACAATAAAATAATAGTGTTTTGAAAAGTAAATATTTAGGGAAAAATCCATTCAGAAGAGTGAAAGATATCTAGTAGGCTAAAAGGTAGTAAGGCAAGTCAACTTCAGGATTGAGAAGTAAAATAGAGAGAAGAAAATAGTTTCACCAGAAATCCATATATGGATTAATTCATATACAGGTTAAATAAATATATGTTCTACCAACATTCCAGAGCCCTTTAAAATAAATAAATACAAAGAAAATATTGGTATCAAAGACATCTGATTTTTCAAAAGATATTTAGAGACAAATCTGGGCTATGATGCTATCAGACACAGGAAAAAAAATCAAGATGTGGCATAACATGTGAGAGACAAAATGTATGTAATTCACTGGCCATAAAAATAAAACTAGATAGTGCTATCTTAAAAATAAGATATGCAGGCCGGGCATGGTGGCGCATGTCCATAAGCAGCAGCCTAGGAAGTCACAGCCAGGGCTAGGGATCGTGATTCAAGTCCAGCCGGGGGCACAAAGCAAGACCTAGTGCCCAAAATATAGCTGGGTGTGGTGGCACGTGCCTGTAAAACCTGGGAAGCTGAGGCTGGGGATTGCTTGAGTCTGTGATACCCCAGGCAACGTGAGCCTGCAGTTCCACAGGCAAAAATAGCAAGACCTAGTCTCAAAAAAAGGATGTGCGTTATCAATTCAATCAAAGAAAGAGTAAAATTAGTAATATTATGCCTCTCCTTTCCAAAATTACCTTATAAACTCTTTGACAGCAGAGACTATACAAATGTGTTTATAGTTTGTTCCTAGCACAGTCTGATCCACAATCAGCAGTTTGTACCCATCCCCTTGTGGGAGACAGTGAAACTGATATGCAAGTGTTGCATATGCATATGTATTGTATGCATACACCATACAATGAAAGCAACACTGCTGAGAAGCAAATAATAAACTAGGTTACCACAAAATGCATGATACACATACAAAATATCAGACAGCAGCGATGACAATATATTTAATATCCTAATAAAACCAAAGAAACCCACCCTAGAGTTATTAGATTTTTAGAAATACAAATATTGGTTAGAAGAGGAAAACAGGCTTAATTGAAATTTCAGGGGAAAAAACATAGAAAATGCAGGTGATTTTATATTTTAATGCTAAGAACACAGACAAAAAAGTGCCTCAAAAATCAGAAAGTTGTTGTAGCTAATAGATCAAGTAGAAGAAAAGACATTTTTCTGAAATGATGTCCAAATTTCCATTTCCTAAGGAAAATTAGAGTCACAACTGTGGGACCTTAAAGTCAATACTCTTTAAAAGCTTTTTTTACAGAAAGTATCAATGAAATAGACACTACAGTATAAAAGACATCTGAAAGGAGGAAACAGAGAATCAATAAACCCCTCCTGACTAAAGGAGACCTGAAGTTTTCCAGCCCTGTTCATAGCCAAATGGTTAAGAATATAAGATCACTTACAGTATAATAGCAAGGTCACAGGTGTTTTTATACAAACTGAAAAAAATGGTTAGAACTAGATCTCAGGGGACATTCACCTAAGAACTGTAGAGAGAACTCAAAGAATGGCAAAAACACTAGAGAAAGTGGATACAAATGGTATCTGCCAGAGCATTTTTGGAGAGGCTACATAAAGCCCAACTTTTGGAACAGTGACCTTGAGAATGATATATATTCTATATAATAGATATTATGTTATATCTATATATATTACATATATATTACATTACAAGCATACATATAAACACAGTAAGTTAATTTTCTACACTGGAAAAACTGTACACCAAAATCTATAAAACATTCATACACAAAGCAGGCTAATGAGGAAATCATATCTGTATGAGATAAATCATACCTCACTAAATTGGTATTTTTCTTGTATGTAAATAAAGCAAGCAGATTTGGAAAAATTGCCATGACTTTATATTTAGAATATAGCATAAAATTGAAAGACATTTTCAAAGGGAAGCATAAAAATTAATATCTATTGATAACAGCTTGAAAGCATGATCTCTCCCCACCCCCAGGGCTTTGCATTATGATGTATTCTTATTTAATGGTTTTAATAATTTAGAAAAAGAAGTATATAGTAAATTTTGTGAGTGGTACTGACTCTTCTAAGCTATATAATGACCATATTTCAAAGCAATATTAGCAGAAAAAGTTCATCAACTATAAATTAGACACAGTGATTAATAATAATAGCAATAATATACTGTGACAAAATCTATATGACTATGGATGCACTCTCTTTCTTTCTATCTCTCTCTCTCAATGAATATCATTGAACATGATGAATTTGGCCCACGGCTGAAGGCAAGTAAATGAAACCATGGAAAGTGAAACAGCAGTTAAGGAGATTGCTGCAAATCAAATTAAATATGACTTACAGAACAAACTCAATTAGTCAGTGATATGTTTTTCTTGTATTTACCCAAAACAATAGTGTTTTTTTTCCTCTAGTATTCAGGATTAGTTTTATTTAAAAACCAGAATAATAATTTTTAAAACCCTTTCATTTGAATTAGAAAAGGGAGAGAGTTTGGTAATCATTAAACAAAATATCTGATTTATTTCCTTGAAAACATAAATTTTCTCAAGTTTTCTTAAGGAAAACACTGAAAATGCATCAGTCAATTTTCAGGATAGCTAAACCTCTCAGCACACAGTATTTGCTTTATTACTTGAAGAATCTGAGCAAGAAGAAAATGGAAAGAGCAAGTGGTCACACTCTCCTTATGAGGTGGTCAAAACAAGTTCTAGAATAAATAAGATGGATAACTCTATAACAAATCATGAGGATATCAGATTCTCAGTTTAGGGCTCTTAAAAGCATCAGACAGGAAAGCTGCAAAGAACTGGACATAGAGGAGAAATTTAGGGATAGATAATATATATATTGAACCTAAACAAACATTTGGTAAGAAATGAACTACTTCCATTGCTTTTCTAGAGCAGTGAGACATAATGGTCTCAACAGATCAGTCATCATTACAAAGTCCCAGGACACACAGCCTTATACTCCATTAGCCAGGCATTCTTTTATGCTGATGGTACAAAGACACTCTTATTTCTGATTGAATTATTTCAGTCATTTCCTGCCTGGTTTATGGGTTCATCCTTCTTTGCTTAATAAGCCTGAGGTTTTACACATGGAATATTTGCCACTCTGGCCAACCCAGTACTTTGTTTTGATGTCCACTGTAATTTCCCCCCTGCAATGTAATGTTTTCACTTTTTTCTTCTTTTTCTTAATATTGTTTTTTCTAAATTCTTAAGTTAACATAAACAAAATCTCAACTTAAGTAGTAAAGTTTTCATACAACTATTTAAAAAAATAGTAAACTGCAATCAAACTAACTCACCAACTGGAGTGATGTTTTGTAGGCTGGGAATTACCACAGAGTAGGTAGGTGAGCGATAAGGATAAATTGTTGTAGGATTTGTAGAGATGATATTCTGTGTGGTACCAGAAAATACATTGGAAACACTTAGAGGGAAGCGTTTTCGCTTCCCTGGACGAGGCTGATAAACCCAACCTATAGAGGAAGATAAACTATCTTTAATTTGAACATATAAACCTTAATTGGCCTTCAATAGTTCTTTTTATATTAAAATCTAAAACAATCCTAAATTCTTTTTTAAATAAGTAACTGACTAAACAGTTTTAAACATTATTTCTGTACATGTTAGCATATCTATCCATAATGATCCTAACTACTCATCAGTCAAAGGAAGAGCAGGATCAAAATTCTTATACCCAAAGACACATACTAAATCTGCAGTTATTATTGATGAGTTTGAATTCCAATGCTTTTCCCCTCCAGTTTCCTATTTTTTATGCACTATGTCCCCTCCAGTTTCCTATTTTTTATGCACACAATTGTCTCCAACAATTAAGTGGTTACTAATGACCAGTCACTGTTTTTATGACTAGCTCAAGAATAGTCACTCTTCTAGATGCTTCTAGGCCACAAACAACCCTATTTCTTTCCAAAGTCAAAAAAGTGGAGTAATGGCCACTATATAACCAGGAGAATCACGGATTCCCTGTAGTTGCTGCCTCTGACCACTCAGGAACCCCCATCTTCTTTCCTGTTTATACTTCAGAAAAAAAAATTACCAATTTGCAAAGTCATGTTAGTCATACACTGTGCATCTGCCCAAACATAATATCAATGAGTCTTACTCCTGGGGAGGAATTAGGTTCATTTCCAACTATATCAAAATGAGGATAAATCTATAAATCAAGAGGCATGCTACCATGTAATATGAAAACAGAGATGGTATTACTCCCAGATTTTCACTGTTAAGTGTGCAAGCATTTGTTGTTGTTGCTATGATTTCAACACTAAAAGTTTCTGTGATATTGGCTATTATATGTGCCAAATAATTGCCTATAATTATGGAGTTTTACTTTTGTAAAATGTATATCTCATTTAATTAAAACTACATTTAACTAAATGGTCCTTGGATTGTATTAGTTGGCAAATTTAAGACCAGCTAGCCCTCTGGCTAATTCTATTTAATGAAACTTATACTCATTATCAATCAATTATTATTGTTAGCCATTATTCTTTTTCTTGTAAACACCAGATTAGGAAAATAATTACGTATTTTTGTCTTGCAATCTCAACCTAATTTCACTCTCAACCTAATTATCTAAATAAAGAAATCTTAGAAAAAGGCTTTGTCCATTTCATTTGATTACCAGGAAATTCCTCTCTGTGCTTTTCTTTAATCTTTTGTGCTTCATCATAATAGGGTTTCTTTTGTTCTTCACTAAGTTTGTTCCATTCTAACCCAAGCTGGACACTGATTTCTGCATTGTTGGCTGCTGGGTTAGCCTTGGCTAGTGCAGGTCGGTGGATCCTTGCCCAGACCATAAATGCATTCATGGGTCGCTTCACATGACCATTTCTGTCCTTACTGAAGGGAGTATCTGGTATTCCTACATGATAAAAATTGAGAGACTAAATTAATGTGTCACACACAAATACAATTTTCAAGTGAAGTGCACTTCCATCTATTTTTAATGTTTTAATATCTGGAGAAAATATACACACTTCAATACAGCCAAAGAACTGCCAACATTCCAGAAATTTCTTACAACCCCTGAACTTAGCATTCTAAATTTGAACTTAGAATTACTCTTCCTTTCCCCCAAAAGTATATTGTTGAAGATATTGTGGAAGTTATAATGTTGGGGACACTGTAAATTGCTGCCTTATTACATCTTTGTGTTCCATTAATACCTCCAGCAATGATTATCATATAGCTTATTTCCCATACAAATAATTTATTAGTAGGGAACAGGAACTCATCTTAGTACTAAGTAGGTATCCCACTGTTTGAAGGAAACCATTTCTATACACATACCACCCATTCAAACAAAAATTTTGTAATGTTACAATACTATATTAGTGGCATTTCAGTATGAAGGTAGTTTCTGCCAACATGGGCCCATCAACACTTGTCTCATGTCCTGGGAGAAAAATGATTTTTTTTTATAATAAAAGAAGTCAGCTAAATCCACATGTCTTATATAATTCATCAAAAACAACTCATTCTTTTTATATTGCTTTTTCTTATTTTAGGGTTACTTAATATATAAAATTTTTATTCATGGACAAAGGATGAAATTCACTCCTTTGAAAAATAACAACAAAAATTTTTAAATAACAGGATTTAAAAGCAAATGATGGGGTGCAAACGAAGGCAAGTTAAGAAATTAAAATAAATTTTGCATTCATTGGCATAAGATTTAATATCTTAAAACAATTCTACATATTTGGAAATAGAAATATTTGCGATTACTGTAACTATAGCTGTGTCTTTCAAAAAATTTGCTCTAGCTTATAGCATTTTTTCACTATTTCTATAAATCCTTAGCTTTAATATTAAAGTGTTACATTTGATTATGCAGTTTTCTCCTAGAATTTACTATTTTTAAAAACAAATTATCTGTAAATTCAGTATCAACTTTCCTATTTACTATTTTATCATTAAGCATCATTTCCCCCTTTACTACTTGATACATGTAAAAACACCAATCAACAATGTTTAAATGTGAGTTATTTGTTGTACGTGAATTGAGAGTTCGGTGTTACCTAACAAGAACAGTTTTGTGCGTGTGTGTTTAGAGACATCATTTTAGTGGCTCTTACGATGATACTTTTCATGTTTGGGAGTGTACCTCGTGTGGGTGTATCTTACTGGCACTTGCAAGTGTCAGTCGGAAGTGCTACCTGTGCAGAGTGGGCCCTGAAAAGAATTCATTCAGTGATCTGATTTTTCAGCTATAGGGCAACACAGACAAGGTCGTAAAACCACATTTCCCTGCTGGCTAATACCTGCATCTGAGGGCAGCACGGTAAGCGGGACGTCCTTAGTTTCAATTTTTACAGAAGGCTCCAGTAAGGACTGCATTTTAATAGGCACGGGTGTCAAGGGGACTTTGGTCAATCGGATCAGCTCTGACGGTGGAGGCCCCTGAAACTGGATCCGGGCCCCAGGAGGGACTGTGTGGAGTGTCAAAGGGATCCTGAGGTCCTGCTGATGCGGCCCGAATGCGCCAGCACCGGGTGGCTGGGACAGAAGTACCTCTTTGCCGCCGTGCAGCAGGCCATTGGCCGCGGGCTCGATGCCCAGCCTGCAGTCCTCGAGGAGTCTCTCTGGTTCCTCTGTCTTGATGACGCCGTCACGAAAGGCTGCCAGACCTTTGCCATTCCCGCCTCTGCTTGCATCCCGCAGGGCTGCCTCCACCTCCAACTTGCCCTTCCCCTCTTCCCCGCGGCCGCAGTCTAGGCTCTGCCCGACGCCGCCACCTACTTTAGCCTCCCTGGCCGCCCTCCGAAGTCCCAGCGACGGGTCCAGGACGGACCCCAGCTCCGGCCTCTCGGCCTTGATGTGTGATGCCCGCGGCGGCGCCAGGTGCGCGTCGGGCCGACCCGGGGCGCAGTCGGGCTGCGGCAGCAGCAGCAGTTCAGGCCTGAGCGACAGCAGCCGCGCCTGAGCAGGCGAGGCGACAACAGTTTCGTCGCGACCGGGCGGCAGGGACGGCCCCGATGGCAGCAACAGCACCTGCTCAGGCTTCACCTGCAGCAGCCGCCGAGTGGCGGCCGGGCCACCCGACGCCGGGGCCTCCCCGCACGACGAGGCCACTGTCGTGATGGCGACCGCGCACGGGGCGGGCGGCGACGGAGGATGCTCGGTGGCCGCGGCCCGGAAGCCAGGGCCGTCGAGGGACAGCGGGGAGAGAGCTGGGCGTAGCGGGCGCGGAGGGGTCGCCCGCGGCAGTTGGCAGGGCAGATCCGGCCTGGCCCTCTCCATGGGGGAGGGGGCACCAAGGCCCGTCCGGCCCTGCCGGGATTGTGAGCTCAGCCGTTTGTTGCCCACTGTCCCCGCCCTGCCCCCACCCTTTCGGTTAAGACCCTTCCAAGGCCTGAACTACCCAGAACCCTGCGCGGTTCAAAAAGCTGGCTTCCGGTTTCGACCTCGTCCAATCAGCGGCACTGCGGGGGCCCCAGCTAGCCTGTCCGAGGTGCATCCCGGGACATCGCCCGCCTTCCACCGTTTCCACGTTGAGAGTCATCGAATCATCCACGATCGTCTGGGCTGCGGCACGTGCTCTCCATTTTCTCCCTCTCACTCACCCTCTCTTGCCGAATTCTCTTCCGGTCGTTGTCCTTAGTTACCCCTCCGTCCCCTGGAGCGCTGGACAATGGCGTGGCCTAGGAAACACTGTCAGTTCCATGCCCCATACCTCCGGGATATCAAGTCACGTGAGTCCCTTTGGGTCTGGGAACCTGGCCTCACAACGGTTTACACTTTAAGCTTCTTGGGCTCCTTTGGATTCGTACCACAGTGGGTGGGGGGTGGAAATGTTACAGCTCCCAGTCACCCCTAATTAGTTGGTCTTGCAAGAAGAGTCCCCAACTTTGGGGGATTATGTGACCCCAGGGCCCCGCTAGTAAAAGATGCCCCGCTCATCCATGTTTTGGGGTTTCCACCGCCATTTTTATTGCAAGCATCCATTATCTGTCATCTGGATACTGCTCAAGGCCCGGTAAATAATTGCCCTGCTTTTCACTCTTGTCCAACCACAGCGCAGGTTGCCCGATATCTTTCAGATATACAATTCTGCAAAAGTATTGACGCCCAGTTCTGGAGGTCAGATGTGCAAAATCCGTATGTCTGGACTGAAATGAAGTATCCCAGAGGCGCACTCGCTCCAGAGGCTTTAGAAGGGAAAATACCTTACTTGCCTCTTTGAGCTTCTTGTAGCTGCTGACATGCTTTGACTTGTGATCACATGGCTGCGCTGCAATCTCTGGCTCTAATTTTCCCATCTTTATAAATTTGTGTGTGCACATACACTCTAAGGCAATGGAAACAGCAGCAAGCTAACCCTGTAACTCAAATACCTTCTCCATATTTTGAAAATCCACAGAACTTTATTAATGACCCAGCAGCCAGCTACTGCCATAGGTTTGTGCAGTGGCATTGCTGGGTTTGATGAAAATGGTTTCTGAACTCTCTAATAAGTTATTTCCTCAAATTTCCTTTAGATTTAACTCCCTAAATGTCACAAGGTAATATCCAGTCGATAGTCAATCAGGAGCTAGCAGCTGGACTGAACAGATACATCAAACAAACTTAAGAGGTAGGGTTCCAACATGTGGCAGGGAAGGGGGTAGGGTGTCTTAGGAAACAATCACAGTCAAGACTCTTGACTCTGCCCTGTTCCTGTGTCTAATGTGTTATGGTTGTATGTTCTGTAGTTGGAAGAGAAAGAGGTATTCTTTGTACATTAAAAACCATGTGACTAAGGTCTCTGAAATGTGTCTACAAGTACTTTCCTTGCTTTTGTTTGTTTGCTTGCTTCTTTTCTTTGTGTTTGAATGGAGTTGGGTTTATATTTACTGTCTCGCTGTTCAGTTTATTTTGGTCACATTTGTTTTTCCTCATTGTTTTAGCATTTTATGCTACTCTATAGTATTAACTTATTTAGTTCTTTGTTTTAGTGGCTGCTGTGGCTGCAGTTAATATGTATATTTAACTGATCCTAGTAAATAACCATTTCACATATAGTTTGAGAACCTTAGAGCAGTTTATTTCTTTTCTATCTCATCATTGTGCATTAATGCAGACTTCTTATCTGTATATGTTATAAAACTCACAACACATTATTTATGTAAACAATCTATTATATTTTAAAGAAATCTTTACAAAGGGAAATGGTTCCTCACACATTTGCTTTCCTGCCAGACAAACAGAATATGAGTTAATTGCAAACCTCAGACAGACCAGACATTAGTAGTAGTGCTAAATCAGTCCTATAGTAAAGGCTTCTCTAGACTTGAACAGCATTTTAACATAATACCAGAAAGGACTAGCTGACTGTTTCATACTTATTTTGTAACCATCCCAATCCATTTAGCAGTTTAAGGAAGAATGTCAGATCCATCAGCATCATCTTCATTGGATTTTTAGTACTAAACATGGGAAACCAGCTGCCAAAGAAGCAGTCACTTTAGCCCCATTTCCCACCCCACCCCCAGCATAATGCTGCTCTTTTATCCTTTCCTTCCTAGGCCCAGGTGTGTACAGTCATGGGGAGAACACAATATCACAAGTTCTAGTCATAGCAGCTAATGGCAGAAAGGCTGTAAAAAACCCTGATAATTCATTTGTGCGCCAGAACATTTTCAACACTTTTTAAAGGAAGACAACAAAATCCAATGCTCTTCAGTGTTCAGCACCCAAACAAAAATTCTGGACATGAAGAAGCATGAACCTGTGATGTATAACCAAGGGAGGAATTAGTAGAAAAAGACCTAAAAATGACAGAGATGTTAGAATTAGCAGATTATGACATTTACACTTCTATATAAATAGTATAGTGGTTCAAAGATGCAAACTTTGATGTAAAGTAATGGGGAACATATATAAAGCTATAATGACAAAATCAAATGGGAGTGTCTCAGACTTGCTATCTGAAAAAAAGACTTGTTATCTGAGTGGCATTATAGAGAAGACATCCTAGAAGAAAATGTAAGTCAACTTGAACACATAGCAATGAAAGCCACACAAATGAGTCAGAGCAAAATTAAAAAATGGAGATAAAATGAACACTCACCTAACATAAATTTAATTAGAAACTTGAGGCTGGGGGTGGAGGAAGCTGAAAATATTTGTACGTAAATGGCCAAAATTTGTCCAGACTTGATGACAACTATATCCTGTACAGGAAGTTCCATGAATTCCAAGCAGAAATAAACTACACTGCAGGCTGGTCAGAACCATACAAAGCAGGAAATAATAAGAGAACATTTAGGGAAAGCAGAGTGAAAGAAAATATCTATCCATACAGAATTCTAAGTCCAGCAAAGAATATTCTTCAAAACCAAAAGAGAGATAACTTTCTCAGCTAAGAGAGACAGAAAAAGTTGCCACAAAATCTACATTACAAAAAATGTCAAAGGAAGTTCAAGTCAACAAAAATGGTATTAGATTGAAACCTGAATACTCTTAATGGAAATAAGTGGTAGAATGTTTGAAAATGTGCTAAAGAAAAAATATTTTTCTATTACTAGTAGAAATTTAAATACTCTGTAAAAGAGAGATTTTAAAAATAAGGTACCCAGAAATAAGTACAGATGAGTGATTCTCATTCTATGGACAAGAAGCCGTTACATCTAAACCAGGCATTGTATCTAGATTTAATGGGCAAATTCAAAGTTGGGAGAGCTCTTTAAAATATGTATCTAGATGTTGCTGTGATTAGTAAGATGGAATTTTATTTTAAATTGTTGAATAGATTTGGAACAGCTCAATTGAAAAATGAAGTATAATTAGTTTGATATGAGAGTGTTTAAATTGTTATTCTAAAATTGCATTTTCATACTTAAATAGTAACCACTATTGTAAATTATTCGTTAGCCTTTTCTGGTACCTTCTAGGACTGGTTTGGGTCCCCTTTGTTGTCTCAGAGTCCCTTAGACACCTTGATTCTACCTAATGAAATTTTATTGTCTTTTAAAACACTGCACTAGTTGCTGATAATAATAAAAAGAAGATAAAGGTTCTTTCCCTTGTATATGCTATCATCCTGTTAATTTGATGGTCCATAGATATTAAATGGAGAAGTAGACAGCTGTGTTCAGGAGCTAATAACCCTCCTGTGAGGAAAGAATTTACAACTCTGGCCTCTTCTTTTTAAATTAAATTTATTGAGTTATACTTTATTTTAAAATGTATATTGAAAGTTAAATTTTATGAGTTCATATTATGTGTATATATACATGTATACATATGTGTATATGTGTGTAGCCATTACCTTATTCCATATTTACATTTTTCCTATCAACTAAAATATTCCTTTTATGTCTTTTTCCAATGCAACCTCACCATCTTCCCCACATTCTTTGAGACCTGAGCAAATATCGCTGTGTTTAACAACTAAAAACTAATCTTCCTGTTCTAGAATGCTTTATATGTGAATCATACAGACTTAATTTAAGACTAAAAGTGTACTTAAAAACTGGAGAGTTTGGACTCTGGCATAGCAAGCAACCAATGATGGAGGAGAGTCTCTCAACTCTTTTTTTTTTTCCCCTTCAGGATAAATTGGGGTGGGAGAGCAGTGAAAAATAGTAACTGAAAAATAACTAGATGGGAGATCTTTACATGATATTGAACTTGACAAAGCCATGGTCATTAGTGAATTGGGCTCTGGTCGGAGAACCTGAGAAGACATTAAAGGAAAGAAATTAACTATCAAATTAAGTCTTGGGAGCAGTTTGAATGCCACTGGGATCAAAGCTCAGGTGGCTCTAGTTAGGTATTTGTTGTGCCAGGTAGTATTTTCCAAAGATGAGTACAATAATATCTACCTTTCTATGTAATTTTCTAAAATTGTGTCCCCATGAAAAGATAGAATCTAATTCTGTTCCCTATGAATCTGGATGGATTTGTACTGTAGACAAAAATTAGCCAAAGCTTAAGCACAAAAGAAAAAAATAACTTGCAGAAGTTTGAGTCAGCATATCAAAGAGATTATTGTGAAGCTGAAACAGGGCAAAAAGAAAACAAGACTGACTTTAACTTATACCTCTATGCCTGCTTCTCTCCCTAGGAAGCAGGCTACAAACAGTTAATTAGCATTTTCACTGACCACTTATTGATATGCAAAAACCAGCCAGCTGCTACTCAGCTCCAGTTCCAAAAACTGCAGAAGAAAAAAACTTAAAAACTACAGTTTACACTTTAGACTAGTTTGCCTTAATTTACCCTTTTAGACATTGTGGGTTCTTTCCATCATCCCCAGCCTTCTCATACAAAATATCAAATCAAAGCAAGACTATCAATGCAGATTAATTTATTGTTAACAAAGTGATTTCCTAATTACTACAAAAGAAACATACGTAAAACTGATTACTTAAACCTTTCTCAACATTGTCCAAAGTCCTTTCCCAGATTGTCTAAAAATCCTCAGTCTCTCAGTCCTGATCATCTCACCAGTGTCCAGTCAGTCAGAGTTCATCTCCAGATACTGGAAGACATCTTCCTTTGGTATGCTCCTTTGCTGCACTCCTTTGGCGTGCTCCAGCTCTTCCATGCCATCTTCTCCTTGTCGTCCAGGTAGTAGAAGAAACTTCATGATACCGGACCCAACAAAGTTCACTTTTCAGGTCTAACTTCTGCATGGCCTCTTCCAGACACAAGTCAAACTCAGCAAAACAAACTCCAACATGGAGTTCAAATCTGCAAACTTCTTAACTGCCTTTAGCACACATGCGACTAGCCTGGGCCAGCCAAGGGCTGCAGGCTCCAGGCTTTGGCCACATGGCCAAGCTCACATGGTTCACATCTCCATCCTATAAAATGGCCGAAACCAAACCTCAATCTCAATCTGAATTCCCATCTTCCTTTTTCCTCTTTGTTTCAAACCTCTTTATATATTCTTTCTGTTGTTGTCCCCCCCCCCCTTGCCTTCCAGGAACAGCTCCTGAATTATTACATTACGAAGAAAAAAAAAAAACATTTCTTCCTTCCCCCTTGTATCTTTCTGAAAGGAAATTCTAATTAAGGCCATTCTCACATTTTAGCATACCTTCCTTGAAATCTGCAATCTTAAAAAGGAAACAATGACAGGGGGCACACCCTATCAAAGCATCTACACTTTTTGCCCACCAGCATGTAACAAACACATTACCTTGAAGATTTCTTTATGATTGACTTTTATCTCTTAATTCTTGCTTTCTTCACACACAGACTGTACCTGCCAAAGAGGTAGTATCCCAAGTTCAAGTATGCATTTCTTAGTCTGCCGGAGTGTTGGAAAATTATCATATGCTCACAAAAATCAAATGTTTTATTACTCTGATATGCTTGTTACTTTTTTTAAATATTTAAAATAACCTACCTGGTGTAGGGGTGGGGAGTGGCAGGGAAAGCAGCTGACCAGGACATAACATACTTTAACATACTTTCACTGGACTGCCTACCTATCTCAATTCTTTTTACACAAGGTCTCGTTATTTTTGTCTGTGGAACTGCTGGCTCACATTGCCCATGGTACCATGGACTCAAGCAATCCACAGCCTCAGCTTCCCAGGTAGCTGGGATTACAGGCATGAGCCACCATGCCCAGCTATTTTTTGGGAACTAGGTCTTGCTGTGTTGCCATGGACAAGTCTAGAACCATGATCCCCGGTCCCAGCCATGACTCTTTACATGACTGCTTACAGGCTTGCACCACCATACCTGCTACCCTCAATCTTGACTGAAATTTTCTTTTCCTCCACACAGTGATGGCTATTTGTGCCTGCTACCCTCAATCTTGACTGAAATTTTCTTTTCCTCCACACAGTGATGGCTGTTTGTCTTGGTTGGCAGTACTTGCATATAATCATAAGAATGTAGCAGAAGCTACATTCATAGAGAAAAAGCTATGACTTCCAAGACTGAGTCAGGAAAAAAAAATGCAGATTTCATCTTGTTGGTTGGAAGCTCTTGCTGTGCAACTCTGCTGCCCTGTAAGCAATCTGCTGTCATGAGGCTGCTACATTGTTGGGAGTCCTAATCAACTTACAAGAAGGGACTACATGAAAAGATCTAAAAAGTCCATGAAAGGGGAAGTCCCAGCCAAGTACCTGCTACTCTTATGTTCAGCCATCTTCAGACTGTAACATGATGAGACTTGCAATGGAATCTCCCAACTGAGCCCTGTTTGTGTGAGCTTCAGCTATCTTTTATTGTAACACCATGACACTTGACAAAAACTTGAAGCAGAACTTCCATATCAAGCATTCCTTTATTCTAAATCATGGAGCTCATGAGTGATAATAAAATCATTGCTGTTTCAGTCATCACCATTTGAAGTGATTTACTATTCAGTAATTAATTACTAACTGGGATCAGATACATTTTTTAACATGAATTATTTGTTCTGTCTCCTCTATTGTACTAAAAAGACTTTGCATCAATTTCTGGCTCTTGGATCTTTTCCTCTTCCCTGTCTTCTTTTTATTTTTTCTTAGTACCTGAAGATGGATGCTGTATATCAAGGATATTTGTGGGTGCTCAAATATATGTTGCTGCTCATTGACATACATTGACTGACTCACTAGCTCACACTCTTGATTTAAAGTTGACATGGCAGTAAACATCCGAGCAAGGTGTCCCTTTGTACCCACATTGAGGTCTCTTTTGGGTAGATTCCCAAAAGAGCAATTGCTGGGTCAAATGGTAGCAGCACAATTTATAATTGCAAGGTCATGGAAACAACCTAAATGCTCTAAAATGGATGACTGGATGAAAAAAAATGTGGTATATATACACGATGGAATATTACTCATCAATTAAAAATGACAAATTCGATGATTTTATAACAACATGGATGTATTTAGAAGAAATCATATTAGCAGAAACAAGCCATAAAGAAAAAGAAACCAAATGGTTTCACTAATATATGGGATATAGTGAAAAAAATAAACAAAAGCCTTGAGGAAAAGTCAAAACAAGCTAAGCACCAAACTGAAGCGCACAACTTTGAGCAGGAGGGAAAGGGGTGGAAGGGAGGGGGGCGGGCAAATCCCTGAGATTACAATGTTGTGAAATTTATATATAAATAAAGTTGACATGGCAATTGGGAAGGTACCTGGGCTTAATTTCTACACATAGCTTTGTGTCCCTGTGGTGATTGAGGCCAACTCAACTTATTGATTTCATTGTCTTTAAGACGATGAAGAGGTGGAGAGACCTAGGCGCTGGCTTGGGAAACTCCAGCCTGTTTGGCCTATGGGGGCCATGCATGCTTTGATCAGCATATGCCTGCAGCTGCCAGCTGGCCTCTGGCTAGCAGCTGTACCCATTACCCATTGCGCACCCACCAAGCACCCTTTGCCATCAAACTGGCTGGTAAGAGGGCCTCCAAGGCTGGCCCAGGAGACCTGGCCCAGACGGTGTGCTGGCAAGATAATATTCACTCAGGGTCAGGGAAAATGAGGCGGGGTTGAGGGGGGGGGTGAGGAGGGGAGAGGAAGTCTTGTCATTTCACTCTCACTCCACTTAGTCCTCAGAAGGAATAAGAAAAACAAACATTGCAAACAGCAACATATGACATGTGAGGGACCAGATAAGGATCCTGCCAATACAACTGGGCAGGACGCAGGAGAAGGATCATCATAGAACATAATGGACTGGAGAGACAACCATGGTGAAAACCTATCACTGAAGTGTACCTAACAAACTGGTCAGGAATGGATGAACCAAGACCCTGTTTCAGAATATGCCACTCAAGAAAACAAGAAGTCCCTCCCCATACTGTGGGAGAGGAAGTCCACAGAGTTGTGGAATTGGTTGCAACAAATCTGCAAAGGGAGAGAGTGGAGATCATCCACAAAAGCCATTGGTGGATGCCTACCCTCACCAAGAAACCTCATTACAGAAAATGACTGGGAGCAAGGTCCCCCAAGCCAGAAGGCAGAGCTTTGGAGTGAAGATCCAACAGATATGCAGGGAGAATAGACTGGACTGGGCAGCCAGTAATGAGAAGACATTATTAAGCCTCAAATGAGCACAGAGCCTGCCCAATGCAAAGCTAAGACTACAATCCTTCATACACACAATGCTGTGCATCAGGAACACAGTCCCTCACCTGTCAAATAGACACAACTACAGAAAAGGAAGAGAGACATACGAACTGAACATAAATCATCAAACAATGAGATAGGAGTCTGAGTGAATGGACGGACCATCATGGGCTGGGGAGGAGGGAAAGCATCCCAGCAACCATTTATCTATGTAAGAAATTTTTTTTAAATGAATAATAAAAAATAATAAATAAATATTAAAAAAGATGATGAAGAGGTACTAAAACTATCTGACATCTGGGAGCTATTACACAGGACATTTACTTGATAGTCATAATTGTTTTATGTATCTAAAAATTGACATTGAAATAAACATTGACCAAAAGCACAACCTCAGATTAAATCCAATTAAAAGGTTGGCTCCTTTTGGCACAGTAAAGTTCAGGCAGTACCTATTTTGAACTCTCCATAGGACTAGGTAGAAGAATTTGGTTATTACTATTATATCGGAATAGACAGTAAGTTCTGAGTGGTCAACTTGTTGCCAGGGTAATTTTCGTCAATGTGGGTTCTCCCACCTGTGTGCAAGCATTTTCCCAGAGATCAAGCAGCAATAAGGGTTAACACACAGGTTTATTTACAGTAAGAGGAAAAACAATCTAATAGTCCATACCTGCACAAGTACTCCAAACATAAAGGAACCCCACTTCTGCTCTCAGGGAGCTGCGTGGAGTTTACTTCAATCCGCAATCTCCAATATATGTCCTTGTCCTTTGTTACCCTGTCTCCCAACTCGAGGTGCACCGCATGTCTGTCCCAGTTGCATGGTGACTCAGCACTTTATCTGGGTCACTCTCCACCATCACAAGGCTTCCAATCCTGCAGGGCTGGATGCAGAAGACTCTGCTTCTGAGTCCTTTTCCTCCAGCGCCAAAACCTAGCTCCCGGAACTTGTTCCTCTCTTTTCTTCCCCAAAGTTCGTCTTCTCTAGTCTCTGCTCCTTCCTTTTTCATCTCTTTTTTTCTTCCCCCTAAAAGCCAAAGGCTTCCATTTTCCTCTACACACCCTCCAGGTGATACATTCTCTCTTCCAGGGACCACACCTATAATTTGCAACAAAATAAAAGTACCCTTCCTATTTAGGCCTCTTTTACCGCTGTGTTTCAGACACAGCCAATGCAAGGCCTAAATTTTATGAACAAAAACACTGTCCATATTGGGGGGGGGGGTCACAGCTTCATTCTCCTCTCTTTGTTTTTGAACGCAACATACCTGTGTTGGTCCTGTTAAATAACAAATAATAACCATTTTGTTAGCGGATATCAAGCAGCCAAAAGCCAACCATATAAGGCATCATTGGCCGTTGGCCAGCAACATGTCCTTGGCAAAGCCTCTCAGTTGGCCAGCAACATGTCCTTGACAAAGCCTCTCAGTAGCTAGATAAGACCCTCATATCTTAGCCCTCACTAGCCAACCAAAGTAAGTGCACGTACTCTGAAGCCCCTTGCTAAGGGATAAAAGAAAACTGCAGGGGGGCTCGGGGTCCTCTCTCGCCCTGATGTAACCGCTGCGCGGGTGATCCAGGTCAATGCTGGACCCTGACTTAAGTCAGAAAATAAATGCCTCTTGCCTTTGCATCACCTGTGTGCTGTTGTTAAACTGGAACCCCACTACGGCACTTTAACAGTCCAAAATAATCCTTTACCTTCTTTATTTTCACACACAACATTATATCAATATGTTCCCATATTAATACCAGTTACAGCAGTTATCAAAGCAGATATCCATTATACAATACAATCATGTCATTGCATCAATACCAGTTACAGCAGTTATTAAAGCAGATGTCCATTATGCAATTAGGTCGAACATCCTAGTACAATATCAGCAGGTTATAGCGTTTTCAAACAAGCAGGTATTCAGCAATTAGTAAGTATCCAAGAGGGAAAAAAAACCATTTAACCACGTGGAACCACAAAGAGTTCCCAAAATTATTTAGACTGTCATGGCTGCATAAACATTCAATGCGTACTGAATCATCTATTGCTTTTTTTCCTGAACTTCCTGTATTTTGCAAACAATGCACGTACATAATGAATCTTCTCTGGAAGCTTAATAGCAGACTTTTCACGTCTTTTCTTACCAACTAGTGTAATACTGACATAGGCAAGTACTTTATCTTAAACATATATCCAATATACACAGAAGGCTTTCCACTGCATGCCTCCAGAATCACCATTAAGAGGCACATTATAAAACCTGTCCATTTTAAGTCTATGACTACTTTTCACCAAGGCATTTTTAACTAAAATTCTTACAATTGCTTTCTGCTTTAAGGTGACCAATGCAAGGTAAACTATCCTTGGTCTGGTTAATCACAGGTGATTTATCCCTTCATGGTTGCCAACTGAAATCAGGTTGAAAAGGGCAAAAGCTGCTAACCAATAAACCAAAGGGGGGGGGACTTTTAAAATGTGGCTCTGCTACTCAGGTTCCCTCACTCATGCATAGCAGTTGCCACTTAAATGCAGTTCGAATGATAGGGTGTGCCCCCCCCCCATTGTCTCCTGTTTAAGATTGCAGATTTCAAGGACAGGTAATGTTAAAATGGGAGAATGACCTTAGCTGGAATTTCCCTTCAGGGGGATGCAGGGGGAAGAAAGAAGTGTAACAGATTTCCTGGAAGGCGGGAAATCAGGGTATATAAAGGGTGTGCAAACAAAGAGAAGGATTCGA